>WEKX01001840.1:16745-36022 GCA_013390025.1 Pitta sordida
GCCTTGTTAAATCTCATACTGTTGGAGTCTGCCCATTTCTCTAGTCTGTCAAGGTCCCTCTGAAGGGCCCTCCCATCCTCCGGCAGCTCGACATTTGCCCCCACCTTGGTATCATCTGCAATCTTGCTGATGATGGACTGTCACACTGTCAGTTGAAAACTCTATTATCTCATGGTCACTGCATCCCAGATTGCATCCAGTCAAACATTGCAAACCAGCTCTTCCCCATTTGTAAACAGTAGGTTGAGCATAGCCTCACCCCTGGTAGGCTCATTCACGAGGTGTATCAAAAAATAATCATCGATGGTCTCTAGGAACCTTCTGGAGTGCCTCCTCTCTACTGTGTTAAGTTCCCAGCAGGTATCAGGCAGATTGAAGTCTCCTGGAAGAACTAGGGCAGCCAATCTTGAGGCGATAGGTCCACCTCTTCCTCCTGCTCAGGCGGTCTGTAACATTCTGCAAACAGGATTTCAGTTTTATTGACTGTTCCTCTGACCTTAACCCATAGGCTCTCAACCTGATCATCCTTAATATCAAACTCCATGGTATCAAGAGTTGCTTTAATATGGGCCTATATGGGCCTCTCTCCCACCTCTGTCCTCTCTTATTTCTTCTAAACAGTGTGTAGCCTGCCAGTGTTACACTCCAGTCATGCAAGTCATCCCACTATGTTTCTGTGATGGTAACTATATCATATTGCTCCTGATACACCAAAACTTCCAGTTCTTCCTACCCAAGCTGCGTGAATTAGTATACATATACCTCAATTGGGTTGCTGATTTCATTTTTGATTCATTTTTACCATTTTCAATTTCTTCCCGAGAGAAAGATATGGAACCCTTCACGTATTTGCCTGAACTTTTAGAGTGATTTTTTCAGGGAGAAATTTTGTATTTTATTATTTAGCAGGAAAAATTTTACTCTGACTCACCTTTTTTTTTTCTTTTTAGGCCAGCAAATCAACTGCAAAAATGGTAATCAATTAGCTCTGTAGTATTCCTGGGAAGTGGGTTGTTCTGAATCAGAGGCAGAAAAGAAGGGCACATCACAAATGTGCCTAAAACCCTCAGTATCTGAGTATCCAAAATCTTTCAAGGAGTGGTATAAGCCTTTAAATATAAGGGAAATGTTTGTAGTTTTTGACCAGAAATATGAGTATTTGCCGTGTATACCCAATGTAGAATAAAACAAAATCTGATAAGTTTTATCAGTGAGTTACCTCTGTTCACAGAAAAAAAATAGTTAGCAGCTATTTAAGAAGTATAATTAATGAGAAAATGATTTTGAAATCCAGATTTATATATAACTGTCCCCTTTCCAGCTACTGTAAAAAATTAACCCCACTTCAGCCAGGACACAGGTAGTTTTTTACACTAGCCAAGGAGGCGACATGGCCAGACCCTAATGCTCTTTGAGGACTCACTCTTGTTTCCAGGGTGGGAGTGGAGTAGGCAGGGAAGCATGCTGTGGGGGAAAGAGTCAGTCAGTATTTTGTCACAGTTTTTCTGTGTAAATAGTTTATTTGTCTTATAGCTTTTGTTATTGATGTTGCTGTTACTGTCTGTTTTCTTATCTCACTACTTTTAAAATTGTTCTTAACTCAACTTCTAAGCTCTGCCTTTTCTTTCCCACCAGAGGGGAAGTGGAGGGAAGCCTCATGGAAAAGCAGCAGGAAAAGCTTTCTTTTTAGTGAGAGGACTAGTTTGTTGAATACCATTCCTACACCACACAAATTGGCATCCCATGGAGGGCATGAATGTTTGTGTTAACAACAGACCTGCTCATAGTGGGTTGGAAACAAATTTGATCTAAGCATTTGCTGAAATGTTGCTTAGTGAGTTCATATGGACGTGGTACCTAACTCTGTAGATGTTCACATATGTGTTCCTCCTGGTGCTCTTTCTCACAGCAGCGAGAGATATCAAGATTGCTCTGTTGCTCTACTGTGTGATATCAGATTATGACACAATAACATCAAGGGTGATGAGGGTCAATTGGGATGTGGTGCTCTCCTACACCTCAGTGCTACCTTTGGGTGTCCATTAATAATCATACCTAATTATTGGGGGAACAGAGGAGGATGATTTTCCTAGCTTTTCACCCCATTTTCCTCCTTCAGGTTTGTTAAAACAGCTTTTGAGAATTTTGAATTCCCTTTGGATTTTAAGGAAAACATATTCGTGTTTTTACATCTACCAGATCTCTTCAGTCCAGTACACACCATATTTAGAGTCAAGAAACTAGAGAGATTATTCAGAGATCTGTGTGGGGGTGGATAACCATGAGTGGCACGGAATGTGGGAGAAAATGGGCCAGCTTCTGAAAGGCTATTCTGAACAAGTACATGCCCCTGATTAAGTGGCAGAGTATTTGAAAGAAAGCTGCTGTGGCAGTTCCAGAGAGGTGTGACCTTGACAATGTGCTGGGCCCTGGCTGCTTTTTATCAGACACTGCTCATTACTAAACAGCATTTTAAGGGGGAAGAGAAGGAAAGCAAACTAACAGTCACTGTGGTCACTCAAACTGCAGCTGAATGAGAGAAACAGGCCATGCCAGGAGCAGTGACCCCTATACAGAAGAAGAATAAATCCAATACAAAATCAGTTTGCATAGTGGAGGATGAAGAGGAAGTAGGACCTTCAGAACAGGAGAAAGAATCAGGGCCAGAGGTAGTCCCCTGACCCCTATCCCCACGTGAGCTTTGAGATATGCAAAAATATGTCAGATGTGTGAGCCCCTGGTGACCTGGGCTCATTCATCGAATTGACTGCTTCTTGAAACTAAATGGTAGTGAAGCCAAGTGACTAGGACCCTTGTCCTGTATGTGGGCATTGACAAGGAGACTGGGAAGAGTACAGAAGCTCTCAACCTAGAGGTAACTCCTCTCAAGCATGAGAAAAAAGTATTCTGTCACAGATGATCTAGTAATGCACTTAAGCAGATGGAAGACCACAGAGCAAGGTATCCAGTACCTACGAGAATTAGGTGTGCTGGATGTAGTCTATAGGAATCCGAATAACAAGCAGTCCCCTTGTCATGGTTTGACCCTGGCTGAATGCCAGAGATTCACCCACAAACTCTCTCTCACTTCATTTTCTCCCCCCTGCCCCCCCCCACCCCCTACAAACAGGAGGGGGAAGGAAAAGGAAAAAAACCTGAAGGGTTATTTGCTACCACAGGAATGAAGACTATTAGATATCTTTACTGTCACAGGCAAAAACAAGCTCCAAGATGGGGAATGTAAAGGGTTTCTTTCTAGCAAAATCAGAGCGTAACATGAGAAGTATTATCTTAAAGGCAACCTTCTTCCCCACCCCTCCTTCTCTTACAACATATACCACATTCCCTTTTTTCCTCCAGGAGACAAAGGGGGAACAGGAGTAGGGGAAAGCCAGGCAGTTGGTGCTTCTGCCCTGTTCAGGATTGGAAGCCATCTCCCTGCCTTTCATAGGGTCCCCTTCCCCCCCACGGGAGAAAGTCTTTCATGACTCTTCCCAGGATGAGTCTGATCCCAGGGGCAACAGCTCTTCCCTACTCTGCTGCCCGGGGGTTACTCCACAGGGTGCAGTTCTTTGAGAACTGTCTGCACTCCTTCAGCATGGGTCCCATCGCAAAGCACACAGATCCTACCAGGTACAGTTTGGCCACACAGTGTGGACTTCTCTCCATGGGCCACTCTGCTCCAAATGTGGGCTCCAACATGTTTGCAGCCTTCCTCTAGCATCCTCCTGCTCCAGCATGAGCTCCCTCTCCATAGCCACAGGTGGATTTCTGCATCCCTGTGCTCTCTCTCTATTCTGTGAGCTGCAGGGAGACTCCTGGAACACCTCCTCCCCCTCCTTCAGCCCTGGCATTAGTGCCTGCATTGCTGTTACAGCTTCCCACAGTTCTTCTCCGGCCATCTTCTTGCTGCTACTCTTTTTTTTTCCCCCCTTTCTTAAATATGTTATCACAGAGGTGCCTCTATCTCTCCTGATTGGCCTGGCCCTGGCCAGCAGCGGGCCCAGGCAGGAGCTGGCTGGCATTACTCTACTAGCTAGGAGGGAGACTTTCAGCAGCTCCTTGAAGAAAAGCCTCCTCCATAGCCCCCTCCGGCTGCCAGGAAAAAATGGCCACAGCAAACCCAGCATACCCCTGTAGATCCAGATGAGGTCAAGCATACACAATCCATGGGGCAGTTTTTGTATGGAGCACACCATCATTGTGCTCATTGGCATTGATGTAAATCAAAGAAGGAGAACAAACAGTGCTTCAGGAACATATACCCAACTACAGCATTCTTCCTCCTTACTAACCTGTGCCTCGGCTGTGGAAAGACTGGACAGATTTGAAGGTCTCGAGCAAAATGGAGAAGAAATATCCTATGTCCTGCCAGTGAGGACCAGAGTCTGCTATTGGGAAGCACCTACCTGTTCCAGAGAAAGGGTAGGGTACACACCACAAGGTAATGTGTTTTTTCCTGTGAGGCCAAGGAAACAACATGAAGAAGCTGGATGAAAAACCTAACTCTACTACAGCAATGGTACATGAGTTGAAAGAAAGGACAACCACTGCAGGAAATTCTGCAAGGATAAATGCTGTTCCAGTTTCCAGTGAGCAACTCCTCAGACAGAATAGAAAGGCTGATGTTACTTCTAATCCCATTGAAGGGACCACAGTTCATATTTACAAGAAGTGAGCAATGAGTACTATAACTGGATTGGACTAGAACTAGAACTATGACTAGAACTAGACGGGTCCTGCCTCCAGCCAGATGGAGGCAAGGGATGATCAGATCTATTGAACTGTGTGGATCTGATGGCCTAGCACATCAGACCAACAAGAATATAAGGCTTTAGTTGACACTGGCACACAATGTAGCCTGATGCTATCAAGATGTGTAGGGCCAGAACCTGTCTCTATTTCTGGAGTGAAAGGGGCATCTCTCAATAGTTAACTGTACTGGAAGCTGAAGTGAGCCTGACTGGGAATGAATGGCTAACACGCCTCATTTTGACTGGCCCAAGGGCCCCGTGCACCCTTGGCATAGATTACTTCAGAAGAGGTAGTCCTCAAAAAGGCATTGTTGGACTTTTGGGATAGCTGTTGTGGAGACAGAGGTTAGACAGCTGAATACCTTGCCTGGTCTCTCAAAGGACCCTTCTGCTGTGGGACTGCTGAGGGCCGAAGAAAAAACAGGTACTGACTGCAGCCACAAAAGTGCGATGTCAGCAATACCACACCAAGCAGGACTCCATGAATCTCATCCATGAGATGATTCAAGAGCTGGAGAGTCAAGGAGTGGTCAGTAAGACTCATTCACCCTGTTGTCTGGTGTGGTCAATGCATAATTCCAGTGAAGAGTGGGGACTGACTGTAGACTATTGTGGCCTGAATGATGTCACACCACCACTGAGTGCAGCTGTGCTGGACATGCTGGAACTTCAGTATGAACTGGAGTCAAAGGCAGCAAAATGCCTTTGTTGATACCACCATCAACATTGCTAAGGCATTTTTCTCCATTCCCTTGGTGACAGAGTGCAAACCACAGTTTGCTTTCACCTGGAGGGGTGTCCAGTACACCTGGAACTGACTTCCCGGGAGGTGGGAATGCAGCCCCACTCTTTGCCATGGACTGATCCAGACTGCACTGGAAAAGGATGAGGCTCCAGAATACTTGCAATATATCAGTAACATCATTGTGTGGGACAAAATAGCAGAGGAAGTTTTTAAGGAAGGGGAGAAGATAATCCAAATCCTCCTGAAGTCTGTTTTTGCTGTAAAGCAAAGTAAGCTCAAAGAGACCTGCTCAGGAAATTCAGTTTTTAGGAGTAAAATGGTAAGATGGACATTGTCATGTTCCAATGGATGTGGTCAACGAAAGAGCAACTATGTCCCACCAACCAGCAAGAAGGAAACACCAGATTTCCTAGGGCTTTGGGGTTTCGGTGGATGTATATTTCAGATTACAGTCAGATTGTAAACCCTCTCTATCAGGTGACCCAGAAAGAGAATGATTTTTAGTGGGATCCTGAATAAGAACAAGGTTTTGAACAAATTTAACAGGAGATTGGTTATGCAATAGCCCTTGGGCCAGTCAGGACAGGCAAGATGTGAAAAGTGTGCTCTACACTGCAGCCAGAGAGAATGTTTGTTTCTGGAGGTTTGGGCAAAAACTACAGAGAGACTTGAGGACAGGCCCTGCAGTTCTGGAGTCACAAATACAAAGGATCCGAGGTCTGTTACACTCAAACTGAAAAGGAGATGCTCCTAGCTTATGAAGGGGTTTGATCTGCTCCAGAAGGGATTTGAACCAAATCACAGCTCCTTCTGGCACACTGACTTCCAGGGACAGACTGGATGTTCAAAGGGAAAATGTCTTTCACACATCATGTGACTGATGCTACGTGGAGTAATTGTGTTGAGCTGATGATACAGAGAAATCAAATAGGAAACTCTGGTTGCCATGGGATTTTGGAAATCATCAGTGGCTCAAAGGCAAAAATTTTGGACGATCATCATCATCAAAGAAGGTGACGTGCTGAGGAGGCCCTCAGCATGTGTCATACCCCCATATAATCTGCTATTATTTTCTTTTTGGTGAGAGCACTAAACTGGGGAGTGCTGGACCTGGACTATGACAATAACACAAAATCTGTGGCAAATATCATCTGGCCTTCTCTGGTTGGGCCAGTGCTAATGACTTCAAGGGCATGCAGCTGCATTACATGTCTAGAAAAACTTAGGGATGCATTAGAGTACACAGATGTTTGCCAAACCCAGCAAAGACTATTGAGGTCATATTGGAACTTTTAATTGATCTGTGCCTGTCTCTTGCCATAGCTGCTGGTATATAACTGAGTTACAGACTTTACCTGGATCTCGGGATTTGCTGAGAGATCTTGACAAATTAGAGGGCTGGGTTATCACCAATTGTATGAAATTTAACAAGGGCAAATGCCAGATTCTGCACCTGGGACATGGCAACCCTGAATGAATGTGCAGACTGGGGAACCAGAGTCTAGAAAACAGCACTTCAGAAAGGAATGTGGGGGTCATTCTGGTCAATGACAAGTTGAATATGAGTCCACAATGTTCCCTGAAAGGCAGCATTGTCAGTTGGTCAAAGAAGGTGATTGTCCTGCTCAACTCTGCACTGGTGCTGCCTCTCCTTGAGTACTGTGAGCACTTAGGGGCACTACAATGTAAGAAAAATGTAAAGCTATCAGGAAGCATCCGAAGGAGGGCTATGAAGATGGTGAAAGGCCTAGAAAAGAAGTTGTATAAGGAGTGACTGATATTTTATTTGTTCTATCTGGAGGAGACTAGGAAGAGACCTCATCATGGTCTACATCTTCCTCATAAGATGTGAAGGGGCAGGCAATCTCTGTTTTCTGGTGACAAGTGATAAGACCCGAGAGAACATCATGAAGCTGTATCGGGGAGGTTTAGGTTGGATATTAAGAGATTATTAAGAGACTATTACCCAGAGGGTGGTTGAGCATTGGAACAGGCTCCCAAGGTAAATGGTCATGGAACCAAGCCTACTAGAGTTTAAGTGTTTTGACAATGCTCTCAGGCACATGGTGGGATTTTGAGGGGTTTCCAGTGTAGGACCAGGAGTTGGACTTGATGATTCTTGTGGTTTCCTTTTCAAATCAGAATATTCCAATTCTGGTCTCCCCAGTTTAAGAAAGATGTTGAACTGCTTGAGAGGGTCCAGAGAAGGGCAACAAGGATGGTGAAAGGACTGGAGACTATGGGGAGCAACTGTGGGAACTGGGACTGTTCATCCTGGAGAAGAGGAGGCTCAGAGGTGACCTCATTGCTGTTTACAACTACCTGAAGGGAGGTTACAGTCGGGTGGGTGTCAAACACTTCTCTCAGGCTGAGGACACCAGAACAAGAGGACATGGCCTTAAGCTATGCCAGGGGAGGTTTAGACTTGATGTTAGGAAGAGCTTTTTCACAGAAAGAGTGATCTCTCGGTGGAATAGTCTGCCCAGGGAGGTGGTGGAGTTGCCATCCCTGGAAGAGTTTAAATAAAGACTGGATAAGGAAGTCAGTGACATGGTCTAGATAATGGGATGATGGGACAGGGAATTAGGTTATATAATTTAAAAAGAAAAAAAAAAAAAGATGACACGACCCTGAGATTGGCTAAGATAGACAGAGCATGGTGTCCATGGCTCTGAAGTTGTGGGTTCGATCCCTGTATGGGTGTTAGCTTGGGAGTTGGACTCAATGATCCTTGTGGGTCCCTTCCAACTCAGAATATTCTGTGATTCTATGTATCCTTTTGTTACTGAGTATTTTTTAAGATCAATAGGGACATATTCCTATGTGATACTCACACTGCATATGGGCTTTAATCTACCCTTGCTCAATTGCCCTAAAAGTAAGTTCTTAAAAGCAGCTCTGGAATGTAATTGATTTTAGGAACTGGAAAGAATGAGCTAATTACAGATTTTGTGCCTGTGGATATTTCAATGGTAACAGATGGCAGACAACTAAAACTACAATGAAACATTTTCAAATTATCTGTTGAACTTCTCCGTGATCTCTGCTGTGTACATTAAGGAAAGAGTAAGTGTTGTTGGTGCTCTGAAATTCAGATATGCACAAAACAATCTACTAGTATCATTTGAAAGAATGACCTTGTTCAAGGACCCAGAAATGTCATAATTGTTGTTTCAAAGAAAAAGATCCCATCTCTCTAAAACCAAGAGGGATGAATCAGTGCTAAAGTGATAGTATATATTAGATGCCTCAAATACAAATTTAGACTTGTTTCTCTAGGAATCACAGAATGGTTTGGGCTGGAAGGGACCTTAAAGATCATCTAACTTTGTTGTGGTTTAGGAATCATACTCCTCAATTTAGAGCTCCCACTGGGAATTGTCAAACCATGTGCCGCTCGCTCGCTCCCCTACTCTTCCTCCCTCTCCCCTTTGTGTCAGGCTGAAGAGGATACTTGGAGGCACAAAAGGTAAAGACTGTGACTTCTAATAAAAGCAGTTTACTGGAAACAGCAGTGAGATTAAAAAAAAATAAAGACTAATATCAGTTAATATAGTAATAACAAAAGTGTGCAGAAAAGAGAGAGGGATTCACATGCAAAATGTGCACCATGGAGCCTGACCTGACTACAACCATACTACCCTGATCAGAAGAGAACCCTTCCCCCCATCCCTAACAATGACATGAAATGATATAGAATAACCTCTGGGTCCTAGCCGTCCCCTCTCCTGACTACTGCAAAATTAGCCCTGTTCTGTCTGGAACCAGGACAAGTTTCAACCCCTCTACTATAGGTATGGATTTCTTCAACTAAGTCATGTTGCTCAGAGTCCCATCCAACCTGTCCTTGGACTCTTCCAAGGATGGGACAAACACAATGTCTATAGGTGACCTGTTCCAGTGCTCACTGTCTTCACATTAAAGAATTTCTCCTGTACACCTAACCAAAATTTCCATTTCTTCGGTTTGAACCCAGTACTATTTATCCTATCACTACAGTTCTTGATGAAGGGTCCCACTCTGGTTTCCCATTCAGATACTAGAAGGTCTAGTATGAGATACTAAGATACTGTGAGGTCTCCATGAAGCCTTCTCTTCTCCAGATTGAACAGCCCCACCTTTCTCATCCTGTCTTCATATAGCAAGTGCTCTTGTCCACTTGTCAACTTGGTGGCCCTTCTCTGTACTTGTTCCAACAGTTCCATGTCATTCTTATGCTCCAGAACAGTACATATTATTCCAGGTTGTGCTTCATGAGAGCAGAGTAGAGGGAAAATCACTTTCCTTGACCTGCTGGCCATCCTCCTTTTGGTCCAGCCCCGGGGTTGCATTGTCTGTCTGGGATGTGAGTGCACATTTCCAGCTCATGTTGAGTGTTTCATCACCCATCACTCCCAAGCTTTTCTCTGCAGGACTGCTCTCAATCACTTCTCCACCCAACCTGTAGGTGTGTCTGGGATTGTCACAACCAAATATGGGACCTCGCACTTTGCTTTGTTGAACTTCATGAGGTTTACGCTGGTCTACCTCTCAAGCCTGTCAAGGTCCCTCTGGATGGCATCCCTTCTCTCTAGTGTGTCAACTGCACACAGCTTGGTGTTGTCAGTGAACTTTCTGAGGGTGCAGTCCCACTGTCCATGTTGCCAACAAAGATGTTGAACAGTATCAGGCCCAAGCACTGACCCCTGAGGGACACCACTCATCACTGATTTCCATGTGAACAAAGAGACATTGACTGCAACTAGCTGAGTGCAGCCATCTAGCCAAGTCTTTATCCGTGAAGTGGTCCATTCATCAAATCCATGTATCTTCCCTTTAGAGACAAAGATGTTGTGTGGGACAATGTCAAACACTTTGTCCAAGCCCGGGTAGTCAATGTAATTTTCTTTGTCCCTATCCACCAATACTGTAGCCCCATCACAGAAAGCCATCAGATTTGTCAGGCATTATTTACTCTTAGTGAAGGCATATTGGTTGTCACCAATAATCTCTTTGTTTTCCAGCATAGTTTCCCTGAGCACCTGCTCCATGGTCTTGCCTGACACAGAGGTGAGACTGACTGCTCTGTGGTACTCTGGTTCTTCCATTTTCCCCTTTTCAGAAATGGAGTTTATGTTTCACTTTTTTCAGTCAACAGGAACTTAACCTGAATGCCACAAATTTTCAAATATGGTGGATAGTAACTTAGCAACTTTTTCTGCCCGTTCCCTAATTCTTTTCCTAAAAGACCTAACAGCATCTTTAAACATTGCCTGAGTTACCTTTCCCTCTTTCCAAAGATCGTATATCCTCTTCTTTTTCCTTAGTTCATTCAAAAGCTCCTTATCCATCCAATCTGGATGTCTATCTCTACGGCTCATCTTACAGCACGTCGTGACAGGCTGTTCCTGCACCTTCAAGATCTCATTCTTGAAGTACATCCAGCCTTCCTATACCCCTTTGTTTTTAAGGACAGTCTCCCAGGGCACTCTACTTGCTAATTCCTTAAGTAAGACAAAGTCCACCCCCCGGAAATCCAATGTAGAGGTTTTGTTGAAGCCTCTCCTTGTTTCACTATTTATCTAAAACTCTATTATTTCATGATCACTGCACCCCAGGCAGCCTCCAACCACCACATTCCCAACCAGCCCTTCCCTATTAGTGAACACCAGGTCAAGAATAGCCTCTCCTCTGGTAGGGTCACTAACTAGCTGTGACAAGAAGCAATCCTCAATACATTCCAAGAACCTTCTGGATTGCCTCCTCTCTGCTGTGTTGAGTACCCAGCAAATATCTGGGAGGTTGACGTCTCCTATAAGAGCAAGGGCTGGTGATCTCAAGATATCCTACATCTTCTTGTAGAGTGAAAGATCAGTGTCTTCCCCTGGTTGGATAGCCTATAACAGACTCCAACTACAACGTCAGTCTTGCTGGCAGCCCCCTTTACCTTTACCCATAAGCATTCAACCCGATCATGCCTCATCTCAAGCTCCATGATGTCAAGCAAGCCAGGAGCAGTAAAGGTTGCCCCATGATCTAGAAATCCAACATTCATCTGTTGGCACCAACCTTTAAGCCACTTATTGATAGTAATAGTTCTCCTATTACTTAGAGTATTCATCCCTGCCACTAATGGAACCGAACAAAACACCACCTGCATACCTGCTCCATCAATCAATTGACCTAGCACCCTAAATTCCTTTATAATTACTCTAGAGACTTTCTTCACAACCTCATCACTGCCAGCCTGAATAACCAGCAGTGGATCAGAGGGCTGAATCAATTCAGGTAACCTCTCAGTGATATCCTGTACCTGGGCTCCAGGGAGGCAGCAGACTTCCCCGTAGGATGGGTCTGGTTGACATACAGGGCCCTCTGTTCCCCTCATAAGGGAGTCACCAACAACCACTACCCTTCTTTTCTTTCTAATACTGAACTAGATGTTCTGACTGTACATACAGATGGAGTGACTCTAAGAGATTCACCAGGCAAAGTGTCTTCTCGTATATCGTTAGTCTGACTGTCCAAATCCAAGGCTCCAAACCTATTCTGTAAAGGTAGCTGGAAAGATGGCATCTGGAAGGGTGATGGGGGACAGGAGAGATTTCTGCTGCCCCTAGAAGAGAAGATCTGCTCCCATTCCCCATCATCATCTATATCCCTCCCTTCTTCATGATGGTAGGAGACATGAGGCTCCACTGGCTCCTGGGAAGCTCTGAGAGATGGAAGGGTATAACTCCACCAACCAGTTTCCCTTTTACTCTCTCGAATGTGACACCCATCCACAAGAAGGGACAGAAATACGATCTGGATAATTATAGACCTTTCAGCCTGACCTCAGTCACAGGTAAAGTCATGGAACAGATAATCCTGAACACTATTACACAGCACCTGCAAAATAACTACAACATTAGACCTNAAGATCTGCTCCCATTCCCCATCATCATCTATATCCCTCCCTTCTTCATGATGGTAGGAGACATGAGGCTCCACTGGCTCCTGGGAAGCTCTGAGAGATGGAAGGGTATAACTCCACCAACCAGTTTCCCTTTTACTCTCTCGAATGTGACACCCATCCACAAGAAGGGACAGAAATACGATCTGGATAATTATAGACCTTTCAGCCTGACCTCAGTCACAGGTAAAGTCATGGAACAGATAATCCTGAACACTATTACACAGCACCTGCAAAATAACTACAACATTAGACCTAGTCAGCATGGATTTAGGAGAGGTAAGTCCTGCCTGACCAACCTAATCTCCTTCTATGATCCGGTGACTTGCCTGGTTGACAATAGAAAGGCTGTGGATGTTGTGTACTTGGGCCTCAGCGAAGCCTTTGACATAGTTTCCCATGGCAAGCTTCAGAAGAAACTCTCAGAGTGTGGGTTGGACAGGAGCATCCTGTGTTGGGTTAGTAACTGTTTGGATGGACAAGCTCAGAGCATGTTGGTGAACAGTGCCACATCCAGCTGACGACTGGTCGCTAGTGGAGATCCACAGGGATCAATGCTTGGCCCGGCACTGTTTAATATTTTTATTGATCCTATGGATGGGGGAACTGAATCCATCATTAGGACATTTGCAGATGGTACCAGGCTGGGGGCAAATGTTGAACTGCCAGAGGGTAGAAGAGCCCTTCAGAGGGACCTTGATAGGCTAGACAAATGTCAGATTCTAATAGTATGAGATTTAACAAGTCTAAGTGTCAGGTTCTTCACTTTGGACATAACAACCCCATGCATCGCTATCGACTGGCGAACGAGTGGCTGAAGTGTGGTGAAATGGAGAGGGATTTAGAAGTAATGGTTGACAGAAAATTTAGTATGAACCAGAAGTGTGCCCAGGTAGCTAAGAGGGCCAATGGCATCCTGACCTGTATCAGGAACAGTGTGGTCAGTCAGACTACGGAAGTTATCCTTCCACTGTACATAGCGCTGGTCAGACCACATCTTGAGTACTATGTCCAGTTCTGGTCTCTCCAGTTTAAAAAAGATGATTAATTGCTTGAGAGGGTCCAGAGNAGATGGAGCATGGTGCCTATGGCTCCAGGGTTGTGGGTTCGATCCCTGTATGGGCGCTCACTTGGGCGTTGGCCTAGATGATCCTTGTGGGTCCCTTTCAACTCGGAATAACCTGTGAACCTGTGAATGCTTCTCAGCCTTTCAGCTTCTGTGCCACCATACAGAGCAAATCACCTGCTCACACGGGACATAGCACTTAGTGCCACATCCAGTCTCTTTTTCAACACTTCCAGGGATGATGACTTCAACAGCTCCCTGGGTCACCCATTCCAATGGTTTAATTAGCTTCTGTTTTACACAGAATATTCTGAGTTGAAAGGGACCTTCAGGGATCATTGAGTCCAGCTCATAAATGGCACCACTTCCTTCCAGCGGGAATCGAACCCTAGTCTCCCGCGTGAGAGGTGGGGACACTAACCACTATACTAAAGTGGATTTCAATATGAGGACATTCACAAAAATGTTTTAACTTCTCAAGTCTTTATCCCATTCTCCTTTTAAAGGAATGATCATTCATAATTTTATTCTTCTAATTGCAGTGATGCCTCACTACATCGTGCTTCTGTGATCGCTGCTTCAGATCTTTGTGGGGGGTTTTTTCTATGAAGGCACCTCAGTTCTTCACAACGTTTCCTGGTCTGTGCATGCCCAGAGTGTATCTGCCACCCAGCAGGTCGGGATCAGCCTGGGCTGGGGGACAAGACTGCCATGTTCTGCAGGGTGGCGAGGCCTGCTTGGGGACCGCCTAGAGTCCGTCTCTTATGAGTGTTGTAAAAGTTACATGGTNTGATGACTTCAACAGCTCCCTGGGTCACCCATTCCAATGGTTTAATTAGCTTCTGTTTTACACAGAATATTCTGAGTTGAAAGGGACCTTCAGGGATCATTGAGTCCAGCTCATAAATGGCACCACTTCCTTCCAGCGGGAATCGAACCCTAGTCTCCCGCGTGAGAGGTGGGGACACTAACCACTATACTAAAGTGGATTTCAATATGAGGACATTCACAAAAATGTTTTAACTTCTCAAGTCTTTATCCCATTCTCCTTTTAAAGGAATGATCATTCATAATTTTATTCTTCTAATTGCAGTGATGCCTCACTACATCGTGCTTCTGTGATCGCTGCTTCAGATCTTTGTGGGGGGTTTTTTCTATGAAGGCACCTCAGTTCTTCACAACGTTTCCTGGTCTGTGCATGCCCAGAGTATATCTGCCACCCAGCAGGTCGGGATCAGCCTGGGCTGGGGGACAAGACTGCCATGTTCTGCAGGGTGGCGAGGCCTGCTTGGGGACCGCCTAGAGTCCGTCTCTTATGAGTGTTGTAAAAGTTACATGGTGTCAACGCTTTATGACGACCGCCTGCCATGGAGCAGGTCTCCCTACACTAGGCATGGCTCGCACTGGTCCTCAGGTCATGCTGTGAACCTTGCTGGTCCCAGGACCTTGGAACCAGGACAAACTGCACAGGCAGCCCAACCTGGAGATGGGGGCAAGCCATGGTTGCAGCAGGACCCTGGAACCAGGATGAGCTGTGCTGGTGACAGGACCTGGGGATGAGGGTGAGCTATGATTGCAGCAGGGCCCCTGACAAGTTGTGCTGGCAGCAGGACCTGGGGTCATGGTGAGCCGTGATTGCGGCGGGACTCCGCAACCAGAATGAGCTGCACTGGCAGTGGGACTCAAGGACGAGGGTGGGAGGTGTACCCTAAACCTACACACCTCCTGAGTTCAGGGCCGAGGCCACATGGCCTCTACACACCTCCTGAGCTTGGAGCTGGGGCCCCATGGCACCTACACACCTCTTGAGCTCAAGGCCAGGGCTGCGCAGCCTCTACACACCTTCCAAGCTTGGAACTGGGGCCACACAACCCCTACACACCTCTCAAGCTCAGGACAGGGCCATGCAGCCCCTACACACCTCCTTGAGCACTCCAGGGCTTAGGGGGCGGGGTGATGGGAATGGCTTATTTGCATATTCATGAGCTGTCTGTCTTCATGCAATAGGGGCTTCACAGTGTTCGTGAAGACCCAAAACCCTAGGAGATTTAAGGGTTCGCTGTACTCTAATACAACTTTGCGTATGTGGACATCAATCATTATGAATGGTGATGTTTTTCAACAGATACCATTCAAAAAGTTACTTCCATAATATGGCTGTATTAAAATTGCCCTCTCTTAACTCCTGTATTAAATTCCTAGTTATTTCTATTTAAAATTATTTCAGTATGAGTAGGGGACAGCCAGCTGGTCAAGGGAGGGGACTGTCCTGTCCTGTTCTACTCTGCACTAGTGCAGTCTCACCTTGAGTACTGTGTGCAGTTTAGGGCCCCACAATGTAAAAAAGACATTAAGCTATCAGAGAGAATCCAAAGGATGGTGAACAGTCTGGAGGTGAAACATTATGAAGAGTGGCTGAGGTCACTTGGTTTGTTCAGCCTGAAAGAAACTGAGGGGAGACCTCACGTGGAGAGGCAAGCAATGATCTCTTCACTCTTGTGACCAGTGACACAAATTGAGGAGATGGCACGAAGCTGAGTTGGGGAAGGTTTAAGTTAGATACCAGGGAAAAGTTTTTCACCCAGAGGGTGATTGAGCAGTAAAACAGGCTCCCCAGGGAAGTGGTCAAAGCACCAAGCATGACACAGTTCAAGAAGAATTTTACAATGCATATGGCCAGTAGTTGGACTTGATAATACTGATGGGTCCCTTCTAACTCAGCATATTCTGTGATTCAATGACTCAGTGATAACTCACTGACTTATCTGAGCCCAAATACAACATAGCGTTTACCTGGCATCATTATAATTTATCTTTGAAAAGTGATTTTTGTAAATTTCTTGTACATGACTTCAAGAAACTTGTAGACTACCAAAAGTTTTCACCTGTCAAGCATTTTTGCTAGGTCTCATGCTGGGAACTGATGCTCACTCTCAAACCTATTTCTCATTGTACTTATGAGATTTTGGTTTCCCTTTTCTTTAGATTACGGTCTTTGGTAAAGCAATTAGAGAGAGGTGAAGCTTCAGTTGTAGACCTAAAGAAGAATTTGGAATATGCTGCAACTGTTCTTGAGTCAGTATACATTGATGAAACTAGGTGAGTTAACTACAGACATCAGAATTCTTATGTCTAGTATCAATGACACAAAATTGTAATTTACAGGTCAATGGGGAAAGTTGTTTTAACCAAGATTTATTACTCACAGACAGTATGTATTTAATCATTATAATATTGTATTCTGTGTAGAGAAGCTCTTCAATTCTTCATTTGAAAGCTTCTTTAAGTTTTGTGGTACAGGGAAGGAGATCAAAAGCAAACATAAATGTAATACGCATTCTCTTGGAGAAATATTTTCATAATAATTGTGTCCCACTTTTTCTGAAACTTTCTACATTTTTACTCATCTATTCCTTTTGAATAATGTTATATTTTTTTCACTTGTGTCATGTCTTTGAAATGAAAAAAAAAAAAATTACTCTAGGTCATGATAGAGGTAGACTGGTAAAACAATGTAGAGGAGTTCTTCTTTCTGCTTGATGTTATTTACTCAGAGTCACCCAGTTACCTAGAGTCACCACAGAATGAGAAAGGACAGGGTTGTATGTTACCAACTCAGAAATGACCATGAATTACGTATCTCTGAAGGGCAGAAAGTTGAGAAATATTGATGAGTTGAAGATGTGAAGTCAGTGAATGATTATGTACTTGTGATTCAAATGGCTGACACTTCTACTTTGTAGTGAGTTTTACAAAATGAAATTTAAGTGTACAAGAAAATAAACAAACTATTGGAGACTTATACAGTTGTCTTTGATTAGGGCTGATGAACTGAAGACTTAACAGCTGTTTTAACTGGAATATACATGAGTTTTGGTTTTGTTAATTATGTTGTAGTATTTTCTAAGGGAGTCTCTTTATGCATCTTTTTCCTCATTCTTCTAGACGTTTACTGGACACAGAAGATGAACTCAGTGATATTCAGTCTGACTCTGTGCCCTCAGAGGTCCGTGACTGGTTAGCATCTACCTTCACACGGCAGATGGGGATGATGCTCAAAAGGACGGAGGAAAAACCCCGTTTCAGAAGTATTGTCCATGCAGTGCAAGCTGGGATATTTGTGGAAAGGTAAAGTAGCATGTAATTACTTTGTTCTAGTAACTGCCCGGGTAATGCAGATTTCATTGTAGTGTGTTATGGCACAATGACAGGAGGTGGAGGAGAGTACCTTAGGCCAGAAGACCTTAGAGAACTAGTAGATTACTCTATTGAATGAAAAATTCTTTAATATGCTTATAATGATGTTCCTACACAGATCTGGGTAACACCTCAAAATCTGGGATTAAGCAGAAGATTGCAGTCAGAAACAGTTCTGTTTCATCTGTCCTTAATACAGTACAGATGTAATCGCACAGCTGGTATAATTTTGACAGAGAATATCCACTTCCGAATAGTCATAGGTCAAGAGTGACAGCACTTAAAGTTTGATCAGGTGAAACCATATTCCCCCTTGCCTCTGTTTACTTCTGTGGTCTAGTATTTTCTATGAAGAACTGCTAAGACAAAAACGAAATCCTTTATCATAGTATTACTGGAATGATCTGTAGATCAAGATGTGAAAATTTTGGAGCTGAGGGAGGATTTTAAAAAAGCCATTGCATGCTCTCAGCCTTCCCTGTTGTGATTTGCATCAAAACATGTTGCCAAAACAGATTTTGTTTTCTGAACCATTTAATACATTTATTCATTTCAATTTGGACTCACATCCAATCTTCCCTTTTCTTATCAAATAACAACTCTTCGCTGACTCTCTTCATTCAAACTAGAGGGAGGGTTAGGATTAGGCACATGTGAAGATGTCAGCAGTCTTTAAACAGCCTGAATGACAGCAGCTCCGAGGTTCACAGGTTATTCCGAGTTGGAAGAGACCCACAAGGATCATTTAGTCCCAACTCCCAAGCAAATGCCTACACAGGGATTGAACCCACAACCCTGGAGCTGTGGGCACCATGCTCTGTCCATCCATCTGAGCTTCCCATCGTCTAGACCATGTCACTGAGTTCCTCATCCAGTCTTTTCTTAAACACCTCCAGGCATGGCAACTCCACCACCTCCCTGGGCAGACCATTCCACTGAGGGATCACTCTCTCTGTGAAAAAGCTGTTCCCAACATCCTGTCTAAACCTCCCCTGGCATAGTTTAAGGCCATGTCCTCTTGTTCTGGTGCTGATATCCTGAGAGAAGAGATTCACACCCACCCAAATGCAACCTTCCTTCAGGTCTCTGGGAGAATTTTGTAACAGTGAAATTCAAGTCAGGAGTGGAAGTTCACTGTTATCAGAATTGCAGTGGCAGTCTAACAGCCCTCTGTGCAGGAGGCTGGGCATATCAGACAGCACTAGCCGCACAGACACACAGAAGCCTTCTCTGGCATGACTATAGCCAGTATTTTTACCTGTGCACAAAAGATACTATAAATGTGTTAAGAGTGGAAGCAAATTGTGGTAAGAGTAAAGCTGTCATTTCTCCTTGGAACAGGTTTCTTCTAGTTTTGACAGGCTGTTTGTGAATTAACCCTCCCTCTCAATGGGGGACTTGCTCAACAAGGAAGTAAATGAAGAGAGCTGCCTGCAATACACTGTTTTCCAGCTGGTCTGAATCACTGTGACCCAAAGGAGGAAGTGCACAGATATAAGGTAGCACCAGGGGAAGGCTATGGCTCTCCTGAGCTAAGGGAAAGGGACTCTGCCTGAATTACACACAGAATCACACACAGAA
>WEKX01001842.1:11865-33087 GCA_013390025.1 Pitta sordida
AGCTGATAGCTGTGGATCATAGGGCTTTAAACAATTCAAATGGAGATAAGTGTGGCTGGTGATTTAGAGAACCAGGTGTTTCTGGTTGACTTCAGCATACTGTGGAAGGATACATGATTAGCCTCTGGGGTACTCGTTGCATCAAAGGATGAGATACAGAGCAGCTGTTGTAGATAAATGTAGCAAGGTAGCAAGCAAGGTAGGGTTTCAGTAGCCTCCTTTTCAGAAGAAATCCCGCAGCAGCTCATTCTACACTTCCTGTGGGGAAGAAGAGATTCTACACCACCATATCCTTATGAGGTTCAATGTATTTTCCCCTTTTTAGTTTCTTANTGAAGTTTGTTATTCATGCATTTTTTGAATATTTTCCTTCTTTAAGGCAGTATATTTACAATATTACATTGAGTAGGCTGTTAAATTATGCCATTCCTTTAGGCTGATTTCCTAATTTTGTACTACATTTGCTTATTTGAAGGGATCATTTATGCACAAAATGTTGTTACCCCTCCATCTGAGTTTAAGAAATTGTCCTACTGTCCAGTGTCATAATGTATTCTAATTACCTAAGAACACAGAAATTGTGTTAAAGAAGTATATTTGAAGCAATGACGTATTGACAATAAGAAGCAAAAGGAGGCATAAAAATCTTAATTTGGAAAGAAAATCTGTACTTTGGAGTGACACTTTTTCCTAATTGTGACTGTGAAAAATGGCTGTCATTTTTGCTGTTGGAAAGTAAAGGCATTGATGAACATTAACATAATATCAGCACTTACTGTGATATACAGTTAAGTGATGTAAAGACATGAAAATTAGTTTGTGATTGTTCATTCTTCAATCACATTTTGGAGTTCTTGTGTTACACAATCATAACTTGGGAAAAAATTGTAAAAGATGTGCTAATTCTTTCTATCCAGAAGAAGGCAACTTTGGAACTTCATGGATACTTAATGCTTCTCTGTAAATCCAGCAGGAGTTGACAGGGCTGAAATTGCTGGGAATATGTTTTGCTCAATGCATCTCAACAAAAAAGCTGAAGAAAATCTTAAACCCAAACATGGTATATGGAAAAAAATATCTCAGGAAATACAACTCTGACCAGAGTGCATAGATCAATTATATTTTTCTTAAATAATATTTTTTTCAATTAAGTGGTTGATATTTTATTTTGATTTTTATTTTGCATTGTATAAATTGCATTGGATATGGTGAAAGCCTTCGTAAATGTCAGTTCCAAACTCTGGAGAAGGCAAGGAATTTCTGTTAAATGCTGAGGAATATTTAATACTGGATCTTTGCTTTTTCTTCATGCAGGTAATGCTGATTCTTGCCAACCTGATCCGGTAACAGCTGTCAGTCAGTGTGTTGACCTTTAACCCAGGGTCATGAACTCTCAGATAGAGGATAGCTTGGAGCTGTATGAGTATTCAGGTGTCAGTATGAATTGGCCTTGACAGTAATATGGGGTATGGTATGGTATGGTGTGGGATTTTTAGGTGTTCTCTAATTCAAAAAAAATCAGTAGTGTTCTTCTCTATTTTTCATTCCTGTGAACATTTGTTCGTTCCTGGTCTTGCCTTCTGTATTTTCACACCACTAACTGTAAAAACCAGTAGATGAGCCAAAGCACTGGAAGTACTGCTTCCTTCCTTGCAGCTTTGCATAATGTGCAGTTTTGTGCCTAATCTCAATAGCTACACATTGGATCAAAGTGTAAAAGGCAATTTGTTACTTATACCTGCAGATGCAGTAGGTGACCTTAGTGACTTTTTTCTATATGAATTGAACTGTACTGATATGAAAGTATTGTGGAACTCTGAAATAAAATGTGGGAACATAGATCAACTTGCAAACCTTAAGGCAATATGATTGAGACTTATCCACAGTGTCCGCAAACTAATCCTGACTAACAGTGCTTAGGTAAGGTGGTGCTATGTCATGAAAACCAAAATGTAGACATGAAATTCTGAGAAAACCCTTCAAATCAGTACTGTTCAGTTTTGTTTGAGGTAGACATGAGAATCTTGTATTTTTATTTGGAAGGGGTGCTATTAGGATTGGCAGTTTTGAAGTTTTTCATCTCTTCTTTGGCATGTGCATTATATGTTGATGTAGGTATTTATAAATATATTTGCAAAATGCACATACTACCATTTTTTGCAAAAGTAACTGGTTCTTTAGATATCTTTCGTTGAGGTTCTCCAAGGAACATGTGTAATAGTAATCAAATTAGGAGGAATGACCACAGGCAATATATCCTTAATATTAGGTTCAATCTATGGGGCCTGATGGTACCTTTTAGGGGGAGTATTCATGTATTCACTTTCTAGCATTTAGAGAAGAGGTTGCATCATCAGGCATTCCATGTGGGATTCAATGTAGGTATTAGAAAAAGAGGCAAGGAAAATGTATTTTAAGTAACAGAAGTTGTCTTGATATTAGGTTTGAGTAGAATATTAGATTTATTATTATTACCTTAATATTAGGTTTGAGTAGTAGTTGATTAAAAATTACATAGTTTTTACTGGGAACATCTTGAGATCTGAAGAGTTAAAGAGAATGCTAGTTGTCACATTCAAATATATTGATATCATTGCTGTAGCAATGTATATGCCATCCTTTTTCTGCACTTTTAAAGAAAATTCTTCACTTCATACTTCACAGAAACTCTCCTATCATATATTGTTGTATCTTCTTTACATTACATGTTTTAAATAATTATATGCCTAAGCAGTTTAAAAGGTTTCCCCTTCCTCTAGTGGAATTTAGAGGGAATAAGGAGAACTTTAGTTTTAGTCTAGACAGATGCTGCTCTACTTGGCTTAGAGAGCTGATAGTAGTCTTCTGAAATACAGTGAAGTTTGAAACAGTAACTGAGTTCATTCAACTGAGCAAAACCACACACCTTTTTCAGAGGAGATACAGGCTCTTCCAGGCTATTTTGCATGAAGTATTTGAACTGTAATTATGGAGCTATCTGCAATGCATTTTCTAAATATGGAGCAGATCATTGCTTCTCTGGATGCTTGCTCTCGAATGTGAGTTTTGCGTTGCCAATGAGAGCCCTCGTATGGAGGACAAATAAGTGAATAGGCAACAATTTCAGATACTCTGTTTTTTACACATTTCAGTTTTAGGATAGGAATCTGCCTTGTTCTGAATTGCTCTTACCATGATTACACTATTAGGGCTGATATTCAGACATGCCATTTTACTGGTAAACTTGGAGGTGACAGAGTAAGGTAATCACCACAGAGTGGTTGAGAATCCCTTCTATGACTAGTTGACTCCAAGAATTATTCAGAAAAAACTACAAGGTTTATGGTTAATTTGCACAAGTTGTTTCACAGGACCACTTCAGACCATGACATTAGTTTTTTGGTTATTTTTTGTTTTATTTTAAAAGGGTACAGGGTTTTCACATAAAATAATGGGGAAGATGAAGATCCTAGGCTAAGTAAAGCAAGAGAAAGCATTTAGTAAATGAGATTTCAGAATACTTTTCTCTGCCTTATTGTTGTCACTTCTCAGATTTACCTTTCTAAAAGCAGTGCTGTCTCCTTCCTACATTTTCCTGTTACATGTTTACTTTTCCCTGGATCCAGAATGCAGTCAAAACAAAATCCTAAATGCATATTTTGATCATGAAGTAATCTCTGGTTGCCTTCAAGTTAGTGATGCCAGAGTTACATCCCTATTGTTTTAGTGGCAGTTTGAAAAAAGCATCACCTCACCTAATTTGTCTAGTGCTACTTAACAAAGATCAACACTTCTATTAGAAAAAACACACTTCTCTAGTGTGGCACTGCTAGTGGCACGTCTGTGAAATAAATAATTCTCATGCATTCAAATATATTAATGGCAACAGGCCAAATATCTTTGGATGAAGATGGTCAGCTCACAAATGGGGGCAGAAAGAAGGCAGAGGTGTTTAACATTTTCTTTGCCTGTGTCTTCAACATGGATGACAGACAAAAGCGGACTCAGTGCCATAAGCTGGAGGACCATGACCATAAGAATGATCAACTCCCAATCGATGCTAAAATTGTGTGGCATCTGCTGCTCCAGCTGAATCCCTACAAATCTATGGGGCCTGATGGCACTCATCCCGGAATCCTCAGAGAGCTAATTGATGTCATTGCAAATCATCTCAATGATTTTTGAGCTGTCTTAGGAATCTGGAGAAGTCCCAGCTGACTGGAAGTGGTCTAATTTTGTCCCAATTTTCAAGGAGGACAAGGAGAAGTACATCAGAAACTACAGGCTTGTCACCCTCACTTCAGTGTCTGGTAAAGTTATGGAGAAGATTAATCTGGAAGGTATTGAAAAACACATGAAGGCCAATGCTGTCAGCAGTCACAACCAGCACAGCTTCATGAGAGGAAAGACATGTTTATCCAACCTGTTTTCCTTTTATGACAAGGTAACCTACCCTAGGTGATGTAATCTCTTTGGATTTCAGTAAAGCTTTCAATACTATCTCTCATGGTATCATGCTGGACAAAATGTCCAGCACACAGCTGGATAAGCACATTATGAAGTGGGTGAGCAATTGGCTCACAGGGTGAGCCCAGAGGGTAATAGTAAATGGGGGAACATCAGTCTGGTGACCTGTCACTAGTGGGGTTCCACAGGGCTCCATCTTAGGCCCTGCACTCTTCAAAATCTTCACAGATGACTTGGATGCAGGGCTAGAAGGGATGTTAAGCAAGTTGTTAAACAACACAGAACTTGGAGGAGATGCTGGGTCCCTCAAAGACAGGGAGGCCCTGAAGAGAGATCTTGATAAATTGGAGAGCTGAGCAATCACTAACCATATGAATTTCAATAAGAGAAAGTGATACATTCCGCATCTGGGATGCGAAAACTTGGGATGTTCGCACAGACTGGTGATTGAAATACTGGAAAGTAGTGCCATGGAAAGAGACCTGGGGGTCCTGGTTGTTGGCAAATTGAATATGAGTTGAATATGAGCAGTGCCCTTACAGCCTGGAGGGCCAGCTGTGTCCTGGCGTCATCAGCCAGCTGGTCAAGGGAGGGGATTGTCCTGCTCTACTCTGCACTGATGCAGCCTCACCTTTGAATATTGTGTGCAGTTTTGTGCACCACAATATAAGAAAGATATTATGCTGTTAGTGTCCAAAGGAGGGCAACAAAGATGGTAAAGGGTCTTGAGAGGAAGCTGTATGAGGAGTGGCTGAGGTCACTTGGTCTGTTCAGCCCAGAGAAGACTGAGGGGAGACCTCATTGCAGTCTACAACTTCGTCGTGAAGGGAAGTGGAAGGACAGGAACTGATCTCTGTGGGGACCCGTGACAGACACGAGGCAATGGCCTGAAGTTGTGTTAGAGGAGGTTTAGGTTGGACTTTAGAAAAAGATTCTCCACCCGGAGGGTGGTTGAGTACTGGAACAGGCTCCCCAGGGAAGTGGTCAGAGCACCAGGCCTGAAAAAGTTCCAGGAGTGTTCGGATGATACTTTCAGGCACATGATGTGACTCTAGGGCATGGCTTTGTGCAGGGCCAGGAGTTGGGCTCTATGATCCTTGTGGGTCCCTTCAAACTCAGCATATTCTGTGATACAGATTTTACGCTTATGCAGTTATATGGAGAGAAAATGTTAAAAAATCACCACCACAATGTGGATGACTGGGTGTTATTTGGAAGAAAATCTTATTAGATAGTTGAAAAGGCATAGTTCTTCAAATGGAAAAGTTAATTTCAAAGTTTTAATAAAGCTTAGTTAAGAGAAAGGAAAATACACAGTAATATAAACAAGAATACCTAATAAAGAAAAAATAACTGGTAGGAATTAACAGTAATGAGCAGATATCTGAATGCTAAATAAATTTGCAGACAAAAGAATAATCTTTCACTATTTTGAATAAGGACAATAACAATTCTTTGAGAAAGTAAAACATCCACAAAAGCATTGGAGAGGAATTGATGAAATGATTTTTAGACCATTGGAATGCTAGACAAACTTGAATGACTTTAACAGGGAAGAAGTTATAACAACATTTGAAAAGTAGAAGCAATATGTTTCAGATAGTAGTAGGCAGTTTACCAATGAACAGTCCTGGAGAATCTTGATAACTGGATGTACAGTACTATTGGGATAAGTTGACAAGAAATTCGGCAACAAGAATTCCAGAGCTGGAAAATGGATTCATGAAACAACTGTAGGAAAATGGTTTCTAGGTTATACATTTTAAAAACATTCGCATATTTATTGTTCTAAATTAATTAGCTCACTTTGATCAATCTAGCCTCATTAAAACTAGTACTTTGCAAAGACCAGTATATCACAGATTTAGTGATAACAGATACCAAAATAAATGGTAAACAGAAAATCAGGTAATGAGATTATAGTCAGGTCCAGATATTTACTTAGTTCTGAGTCTATTTGTCTTAATTTTAACATATCTGCAAGAAAATCTGAATTTGTTCCTAGTAAACTTTACAGATATCATAAAGATTAGTTAAGCAATCATTAAAATAACCAAAATCAGACAGACCTTTACAGCACAATGCAGGTTACATGGTAGCATAACGTGACCTGAATATATACATTTATGACTAAATTGTATAAGTCAAACATGAATACATATCTATTATGCATACCCCTTCAGAGAACTGAATTCATGCATCAAAAGAATTTATGTGCAATGTATGGCCAACTCTCCATAATGCACATTGGTGGCTCTTAATGCAGCAATGTTTCGGTACTTGAGGAAAAAAACAAGAGTATGTAACTGTTACTACACTGGCATTAGTACATTTTTTGGAAAAAAAATATTGTCTTAATTCTAGTAATGACATCTTCAAAAGGTTTTTGATAAAATTGTGTAAATAATTGAAAATTTGCCCTTTTTTATATGACCCATTTCCCCCCTTTTTTCTACATTAAAAGATCATCCTTGCATCTGGCTAAAAAAACCCCAAACAACCTTTTTTAAAAAAGGGGCTTGATTTGTTTGTGTACTTTCAGTTGTTAGAGCATTTTGAGGTAAAAGAATTAATAAAATATTAAAATGATATGAAGTAGTTTAGCAGGCTAAGGTCCTAATTTGAAATATTTTAGGGCAAGGCCAGGAGTCTAGTCTTGACTAGATTTTTCTTGGAAACATTTTCCTAGAAAATGAACTAGGTAATGTAATACGGGAGTCTCTGTGAAAATCTATAGCCTAGACACTGCATGTGACCAGACTAGATGACAATAACTTCTGAAGGTAATCTCACTTCTCTTTCAGATTTTTGGTGAAAACATTTTAAAGAATACAATATAATCTGTACCATCAGAACAGGATTTGCAAGGAATGTTCAATTCTGAAAAGTTTTTCCAATATTCTCAAGAAGAAAAGAATACTGAATAAATGTCAAGTCATAAAAAATTCAGGTTTTGTTCATGAAATTCAGATATGAATTTAGAATTTGTTTTTCTAAGTCAAGCATACATGAATTTGAAAGTGCTACCTTTAGAAAAACCTTAGAGCTTTTTAAAAACTCTCCTATGTTTTGCTTTGTTTTCACGCAAGACGTCAAAATAATTTAAAATGAGTTGGATTCACTTCCCACGAAATTTGTATCACAGAAAATTCCAGTGAGAGAGATGATCATGAGTAATGATTAATAACATCCAAAGGAAGCTGAATTAAGCTAGGGTCTCTGTTGTAGAGATCTGCCATGAGTGTACCATTATGGAATTTGACCTAGTGCTTTTCTTCCTGCAAAATAATCCTATTGTGTCAAAAGAAGTTCTTGTAAGCAGGAGCCTAAGTTGAATTGACTCAAAACTTAGAGCTTTTATACAAATACTAGTTATTTGTATTGCAGCTGAAAGATGGTGAATCTGTCATTCAGCTGTTGTTTAGCAATTTCCTATGAATTATTTATTATTCTGACATCTCTGTTCTTTTTCTGATATACAGGAAAATTGCTGGTGAAATTCAAGTGTATTTATGCAAATAGAAACTTGAGTTAGATTAACTCAGTGGGGTATGTATTCTATAACAATAGCATGTTGTGTGTTTTGGTTTTTTTCCCCTGTAAGTCAGAATTGAATAGATTTTTTTTTCTCTGAATTCCCTTGTTTATGTTCAGTAAGACAAGTAGATGGTTACATAGGATATCTGCAGTCTTTTATTAAATAAATGGTACAGTAAACTAGACAAAAATATTACTGTGATTTTTCTACATTCTTCTGAAGTATTTCTTCTTGTTTTTTCTAACTCTAGAGAAAATGTTGTATTTTTCAGTCTGGATTCTTAATTTATTCCAATTAATTTTTTGAACTAGTCAACAACAGCAAACTCAAGTGAGGCCTATGCTGCTTAATTAAAATACTTGCAAAATTCTCTATGATTTTGAGGTGGGAGGATTCATTTGGTGTGAGGATGAGTAGCACTGCCTTCTCTTTCAAGTAAACCCTGGAAACTTCCCATTCTTTTGGTTAAGATGCAATGGAATTCCTTATGACGTAAGGAAATGCCTTAAAGCCACTTCCCGAGGAAGTGAACTTGATATTAGAAGAGTTCTTCAAGCACTGGAGTCAAGCACTGGAATAAGCTCCCTAGGATACAATCATTGTCTGAAGCCTGAGTGTTCAAGAAGTGTTCAGAATATGCTCTTAGATATCTGGTTCAACTTTTAGGTTCCTATGTGGAATGGGAGTTGGACCTGATGATCCTTGTAGGTCCCTTCCAATTTAGGATATTCTGTGATTTGATTATGGTCAGAATACTTTTCATCTTTTAATTGGACTCTTCTCAACCTGTTTTCCTTAGAGATGTTTTATGTGATTTTACAAGTATCACACTGAAATTATACACAAGTTCTCTCCCTCCTTTATTCTAGTTTTCCTGCTTAATTTATGAAGTAGGGTATTGTTTAACTAGTTTTTGATTGATTGCATAATTCGACTATTGGTTATTTCTTATTTAGAGGGTGGAAGAAAAGTGTAATTCACATAATTACTTTTAAAAATTACTTCCCTATCTGGCTCACAGTTCTTGAGGGTTTGTTTTGGGTTTTTTTGTTATTCAGAATTTTATCATATTTCATAAGAAGCAACTAAAGGAAAAATAATCATGTTTGCATTTGCTAATGTAACAATGCTACAAAAGTCAGCTCATCCCCAGTGACTGCTGAAATTCAAACGCAATGCATAAATACCATAAGGAGCAATAAAAAATACCACAATGAATTTATATATGTGTGAAATGGACATAGTTAATTTCAACATAATATTTGGATAACATTACACAAGTGCAGACCACCACTTTCAGAATAACTACTGATTCTGTCACACTAGGCCTGCAGTGGAAAAATAAGGACGTTCTATGGAAGAGAACATAAGAAAAGATTGGGGAGCAAGAGGCTCTGCTTTAAGCTGGATCCTGCACTACAAAGAATATAAGGCAGATAAGTTGTGCAAAATGACCTGACACTCTTACACAAGATTTTCACATTAGTGTCACTGTTTCACTGCTGAAGTGAAACCAAACTTGCACTACTTGCAATTATACTCTTAAACTGAGAGATTGGCTAATTATAATTCAGGAGTTTGAAGAAATCTTATATTGAAGAAGCAAAACTCCTTTGACTTAGTATTTGAAATCTTAAAAAGTAATCTTATGTTATAATTGTTACATTAAAATGTCTTCTTTCAAATGTATTTTACAAGAAGTCTAGACAGTGAGATGCCCAGAATATATAAGTACATCCAGCTTCTCATTGCAAAGTCTGAAAATGTTATACATGCTTTGGATTTTGAAGAATCCATATGAATCATGAGATTATTGTCTTTAGATGAGATAGCTAAAGTCTGCAAGAGAAGTTAAATTACTTGGTCAGTTTTGAAAATCATGGTTTGTCATTTGTTTGTGCAATGAATCACTGAAGATTAAAGGCTAAAACTCCTTAATCTTGAGTATTTTTTCCTCACCTGTCAACTGGATAGGATTTTCAAGGAACTACTGATAGAAATATTTTAATCTGTTCATAGAACATTAAATAGGTCAAGTGATGATGATGATGACAAAATAATATCTCTAAATCATTAGTAGAGCAATAACATATGTGTCACTTCCACAGTTCATTGGGGTCATAATGCTTGCTCTTTAATCAAGGTATGGTTTCAGTGTTCCTGAGAAGCATGGAAATTAAACAACCATGGTTTAACTTCAACATTCTATTGGCTTAATTTGGATAAAAACTGGGTACAGTAATAGTATCTCGAATATCGCGGAGGTTTGGTTCCGAGACCCCTCTGTAAGATGTGAAAACCGTCAAATAAGTTTTATACATATATAGTGGCCTGTGAGCCTGTGAGGGAACTAGGTTTATGTCCACAGCTCTGGGGTATGGGTTCGATCCCTGTATGGGCATTAGCTGGGGAGTTGGACTAGATGATCCTTGTGGGTCCCTTCCAACACATAATATTCTGTGGTATGTGTGGCCCACCCACTGCATGCCCCCTCGCCCCCGCCCTTACCCCCAGCCCTGGCCTGACACCCCCTCTCCTGGGGCGAGGGTGCTCTGGGTGCCTCACCTGCCTCCAGCATGGCGCCAGGCCACATTCCCTGCCTCACCCTGTGCCACTGCACTGGGACAGGCGAGAGTGTCGCCATGGACGGAAATGTTCGCTCAGCCAATGTATCCTAGGAGAAAACCCTCGAATGAGTGAGGACACAAAATTCGGAGCACGAAATAGAGAGGTGTTACTGTATTTACACTCTTCTGATAGGTGTCAGAAACAGGAAAAAATAAAGAAGCAACCTATCTTCCAGTTTACTGTTTTGCATGTGAAGATTTCAGATAACAAATAGCTAAATTCAGAGTGATTCAGCTCACAGCTGTTTTTAATTTTTTTGTTTTGTTCAGAATTTATATCATTAACAGTTAATAGAGGAATTAATTGCACGCAGATTAATATTTCCCTCTAATATAAGTAAATCCCCCTTAAAAGTGACTTCTCTTCTAAAAGGGATGCCAAATCCCAGTTTTTACTAGAGTCACTGAATTGTATGTGTGTGTTATTACAGTAAATAAGCAAAAGGAATTATAAATACACATCTACAGAACACTTGCATCAGCCAAAGTGGTAAAGGCTTGTTGTGAGTTTTCAAGTGGAATTTTAATGTACAGTGTGATACATGACTGTTGTATTAATCACTCTGTAGTCTTTATTTTAGTTTCTATGTTTTTGACAGTATAGCTTTCTCCTTTGAACATTGCTGTCCTGCTTCCTCCGCATGGTATAGAATGTATATCACTGCACATGCACATTTGAAAGCTGGAAACTTTTGAGTTTAGATCTTCAGAAAAGGGCTATGGATTAACCTCATTCATCTGTTTACAATACAATCTTCTGTTTCTTGATCGCATCCTGTTTGTTTTTTATTACTGGGTTTTATGAAAGTGCAAGATTTTTCCAGGCTTCTTTTAATCCTCAGATGTGGACTTTTGTCTTATTTATTGCTTTCCATTTGTACCCTGTCTTAAACACGAAAGTGACTTTTTGCCTTCATGTTTTTTGTTCCCTTGGCAATATTTTCCATAAATATATTTAATAATAAAGCATTAAATAATTAAAGGAAGTATCAATCCCTACCAAGTCAGGCTGTGAAAGATATTTCCTCCAGCCAGTAAAATACAAAGAGGTTAGAAGCAAAAATTTTCCATTAACTTTTAGTGCCCATGAGACATTTGGAGTACAATCTTTTCTCCAAATACAGGAAACAACAGCTGAAGTATTCAGAATTTTTTTCTGCCAAATTGTAACTATTCTCTTTTCTTGTTAAGACATGCACAAATACAGTGCACATGAACAAGGTGATATCTGGCCATCTTTTCAATAGGGCATTAAAAGCATGTCCTTTATAGCAAGTCTGCCTTAAGTCAGAGCTATCCTTTGGGAAAGTTGTCATAAGCACTGACAAAACAATTTATCTTTACCATACTTGTTTTCTGTATCCACAGTGTTCAACTAAAATGTTAATCGAGAGTACAAAAGTCTTAGTTTGTTCTAGATTTTAGCTTCGATTACTTAAACATTTTCTGAAGTGGTATAATAAGGAAACATGTGAAAAAGTATCTCTTAGTTAACTTCTTATTGTTGTGATTTTACTTGTGTTCTTTTATATGTTTCTTTTGTTATAGATTTTCTCCAGTTATCATTCAAACTGGACATTATCCATTAAATGGATAATGTAAAAAAGCTATTGCAAAAACACACTTTTTTGTAGTACATTTGCAGGCATCTGGGGTCCTTCTGGTCCAAACAGAACACCTTGAGTTCTTCTGCTCAGGGTTATCTGGGCTTCTAATAATTTTGCTTGTCTTCTGAAACTCAGATCTGTTTTAAGGTGCAGTGTCAAAATAGAACTCAGGTCTCATCTTGGACACTCTTTCAGAGTCTTTCACGTTTTTACTGCTGTTTCTTTCCTCCAGCTACTAATAAAATTTCTGATATGAATTATTGACACTTAAAAACTGGACACACTATATTTCTGATTAGATGCCATGGAATGATAAACACCCTTTTTCTAAGTACATTAATGGGGACTCTTCATCTGAGGCCCATTGTAGCTCCTATATGATTTCTACAGAACTGCTAGTCTGTAATTGTGCCTGTTCCTATGTTTGTAGAGCTGATTATTCCTGGTGTAAATTTTGAATTTTCTGGATTTCAAGATCTGCTTTTCAGACTTCTCTAGCTGCTAGTGGTCTTCTAAACCTGTGCTCGAGACTGTGCCTCTGTAATAAGCATACTTCTTGTTCTATTTCTCTAGTTAATAAACATATTAAATAGTATTGAATGTGAAACAGAATTTGTGAAATACTTCTTTTTGTGTCCGTCTGTTTCCATGGTGAATTCTGATAACTTGTCTACATGTTTCAGACTTACCAATCTGACCTAAATTTTACTTTCTGTGTGTAAAACCAAGGAATGTATCTAATTTATAAGTGTTTAGTGCCTCATTTAATTTCTTAACTTTCCTTTGTACTGAGGTAAATAACAGACTTGGTATAGAAAACATTTTGCTTTGGCTTAGGCACTCTGTAGAATATCAGTGGATAGATGCTACACAGCTCTTTCCCTGCTATTTGAAAGACTTCCTCTTGGATAAGCTATAGCTCTGACTAAGCTTTGTATTAGCGCCACTGTCTTCAAGGATAACCAAGACCTACTGCTAGCTCTTTATTTTTCTTCAATTTCCCTAAATGTACTGTATAGTGAGAAGAGTCTTTGGGTTGTTTTGCCATCTGCTGAGCTGGAAAGAAGACCAGAACAAAAGTACCGCAAGTACACATAGTTCATATTTTCTGGTTTAAAGGATTGGAATAAGAGAACCTCATAATAAAAAAAAAGGTAAAAACAAGTAGTGAGGTTCTTGCTGTGGTAGAAATCTATCAATTTCTTGAAGTAGTAAGGTTGTGATTATTCTGTCATTGCTTGTATCACAGCAAAACAGAACCTAGTTCTGACCAGAATTTCGTATATTCTAGTAAATTCAGCTTTGGATGCTGCTTTGGAGATTTATACTTTGGAGATATATGCTATGATTCTTGCTGTAGAACCAACATAGTTTACTTGGCCAAGTGCACAGGGAATGCATGAATAAAAAACTGCAAATAGAAAAGTAGGAAAATACACTTTAAAAAAAGTCTCAGAATGATGATTACCTTCTCTTATCTTAAAAGTTGCGTGATAATCACCTTTTAAAATTGTTTTTTGTCTGTCTTCTTTCTGGTTTCACTTTGAGGGATAGTAATAGAGCAGCTGAAAACACCAACTTAGACAATTTAAAAATCAGTAAAACCAGATGAGACACCTGCCACTACACAAAGTGAATATGTAGTTAGCAGAAACAATCAACATTTTAAAAAAAATTAGTGATTGATTCAATTGGCCTCTTTTAGAATTTAGCCATATATAAAGTCTTTTTTATGCCATCATGATTTTTCTCTGGAATTAATTTTCTGCTTCTAGCAAAAAATACATACAAATGATCAGAGAATTACTGTTCTAAGGGGAGAAGGATAAAAATATCAAAGTCTGTCCAGTGTAAGAAAAGGACCTGAGTCTATGCTGACATTAAAAAACACTTCCCAAAAAGCTCTATGGGTATTTGTCTGTTGAGATGTTACAGAGATTATTTATAATCTTGGGTATGAGAAACTGAGAACTTTAGAACTTGATGAAGGGCAAGAAGATTCTTTTCCTGAGAAAAATGCAATGCTTGTGAAGATTAAGTATGACTAAAAAAAGGATTCTCTCCTAACCTCCTAATATTTTGATAGCCTGTACTATGTTCATGAGTTTGTTTAGTTAACATGGACATTGTTTGAAAAAGCAAACATTTGCAAAAAATATTCTATGCTATTGACAATTTGAGATGCTCTTAGCTACTGAGCATAAAAGAAAATGTTTTTTCAAAGTGAAATATTGTGATCCTTAACTTTTGATTCTTATGCTAGGTGTCAGCATATTTCCTTTGGTTGGGATTCTTTTAATATATTTGCAGAATAGGGAGGGAGGTCTGTTGTCCTAGTAGCTTTTCAAAAAAGACAAAAAATAAACAACAACTTGGGGCAATTAATTTCTATTCAAATGAATATAGCTATATTAGAATTCAAATGATCTTCATGTCAGATGACTATGTCACATGTTTAAATTAAATATAGAAATATGACTTAGCTTTTTTAAATTATTCTTAAATAATAACAGTTGTTTCACTGGACCAGAATAGTTGAGGTTTAGATTTTTTAAATATTAATTTTAGTAGCTAGTTTGAATTTATCCAAGTAAATGTATATGTTTAAAAGCAAATGTGAAAGACCAGTTTGATTTGATGATGCAGAAAATTACAGATTTTAGTGAGTTAGGTAGAAGCTTAGAGATTTAGGGATTTTAGTGACATAGTGTAATTTTAGTGAATTCTAGAAGGATTTGTAGATTTTAAAGTAATTCACCTGGCCTGAAAATTAAACATGCAATATTAAGGGAGGAATGTCTTGTTTCCCACTCCTGGATTCTAGTCAAAACATGGGGCAAGAGTGTGAAACATTTGAGCTGATTGGTCGAAGGTCTTAAAGCAAGGTTGAAATTTGTGACGTAATATTCAAAGGATGCATATTCATGGAGCAATTTCCATAGGTATGAGGCAAGGGTATAAAAATAGGTGGCAAATCTGGGCTGGGGATTTTGACACCTGACAGGCCTGGGGACATCGCTGTTCCTCTTTCCTTGTATCTTGGGCCAGAATTCAACCTTTTCTATGGCTTGCAAGCAGTTACCTTGAGTCCTGACTGATTTCCTTAAATCAAGTGGTGAGAGTCCAATTCTGTTACCACGTTTCTTACTTTGCCTGTACTTACAAAGGACCCCCAAAACTGATGTTTTTATTCATAAATGCAGTTTGAGGCCCAGCATGAGAAGTAAGAGAACTCACCGTCCCTGGAGGTGTTTAAGAGAAGGCTCGATGAGGAGCTTAGTGACATGGTCTAGCTGGGGGGTGCAGGGCTGGATGATCCTGGGTCCCTTCCGGCTCGGAGTGGCCTGCTAGACTGTGAGGGATCTAGGTTTGTGTTACCGCTCTGGGATGTGCTTTCAGTCTCTGTACGGGTGTTAGATGGTGAGTTGGACTAGATGATCCTTGTGGGTCCCTTTCAACTCATAATATTCACAGAATCACAGAATCACAGAATATTATNCTGTGAATCTGTGATACTCTGGAACTGGGTTTGTTTGTGGGTTTTTTGGTGGCTGCTGTATTGGATGCTACCTTGCAACTAGAGCAGCTGCCTAAATTTTTTTTGTTTTCACAAGCACAGGAGATCAGATTTTATAAAATTACTTAAAGGCTCCCCTAGCCTGCTTATACCTCGTGTACATACCACTTTTAACTCTTTAAATCTTTACTTTTCTTCATGCTCTAAACTGCATTAATCTTGATATTAAGGCCATTGGGCATTCTTGCTTTCCGTTACAGATACTTCAGTGTCACCTCAGTGTGCACTTCCAGGAACTGTCTCAAGCCAAAATGCAGTGATGACTGGCATTTTATTTTACATAGACCACCTTACACAAAGGTTTTTCTGGAGTGAAAGCCTATAGCTCCTCCTACAAGTGTGTAAAAAAATTACTTGTTAGGCCTTGAGGAAAGAAAAAAAACTACATATAATAGCTCAACATCAGTTGAAATCTTTTCAGATACTGATCCAGTTACTGCAGTAACATGATTTAGGCTACTTTTCGTCACTGTATCCAAGTGTACACTTTACTTTAAACATAGGCCTAATTGAATTGCCTTCAGTGGAACTGAAACAAGGATTAAGTGTTCTTTAGATTTAAAGCCATCTAAATTATTCTTGTACACTGCTGATAAACTACTGAAATAAAAATCTAGCTGTGGCAGTGCGGTAATGTTGCAGTTTACAGTAAGATTCTGGCGTTATTTCCCCCCTCCCCCACCAAATCCGACAGAATAATTTCTTTCCTCAAAGGGAAGTGAAGATATGAGATTATTTATTAACTAAAATAAACAGATTAATAATTCAAAAACCTGCTCCAAAGAGCTGAGGAACAATAAAACATAAACCTGTTTTTTAACTGTCCGAAAATACCTGCTTGGTTTTCCTCCCCCAGATTGAGGAGGGGGGGAAAGGGATGAAACCAGAACCAAGTTCCTGGCTAGATGTGAAGCCTCCTGGGGCAAATAGTTGAGATTTTTACAGTTCAGATATGTCTATCGAAAGAGTCCAACTACTCCAATTCTCCAGAGAAATCTGGAAAACGAAGAGTTGCCCTGACTGCTGCCACTCGCCACCGCAGGACTGCCACTGCTCGCACCACTGCTTTGGAACTCCCGCCGCGCCGCTGCAATGCATCATCCTGCCTTCCAGGATTTATCATTGTCACTGAATACTGGAGAGGTGCTACAGATGGCACCACCCGAAACAGAGCGGTATGGAATACAAAAATACATTCACCACACACACACTGTAATGCCAACCTGTGACAAGTAAGCCAGATATAACTAGGTCGTGTTTCATCAAGAATTCATTTGGTTTGCAGGCTCACTGGCACCCCCAGTTTTTTCTTATTAATATTGTGTGTAGATGACAGTTAAATGTGTCTGATTGAAGACAGTACTGAAATATTTTCAAGCTGTAGCTGGGTCAGTGTCTGGCTGTGTTCCTTCCTCTGTATAGGCTTCTCCCTCTCATTGAGCTCCAGAAACAAAAATATCCATTAGAAAGAAATTATAATTTTCAATTCCAGGTGAATTGATGAACTCTGGCAAATGCTAGCTAGCCCAGTGAGTACTGTTACTGTTCTCTTGTGCCTCTTTCTTTGTAGTAAATTTGATTTAGGATCCTGTCATGCAGTGTCGTTTGAGGTAGTAATTTTTAATTACTCATTAAAAAAAAAAAAGACATTAAAGGGTAAAACTGACATTGTTGTGGAATTTGTTCTCTCTAAGTCCCATAAAACTGTCACACCAAATTTATTTTTATCTCTTTTCCTGTCCATAATTGCGTTTTCTCAAGATCACATTCTACAGTGTCCAAATGTACATTTATATTTCTATAAGCAATAAAACAGGCTTATGCTTCTATTCCAATTTTACTTTAAGTTGTCAAATAGTATATGAGGTAAACAGAAATTCGTATTGTGTTTTTCTTGTGGTTTCCTTCTGAAGTTGCAAATCTTAAATTTAGCTTAAAGCAGATGCCTATCTTTTAAAAACAGTTCCAGTGTCAGTTGGTTTATTATAATTTTTTATCATGTTGTTGTTCTCATAATGCATTCTGTTATCTAAATAAGACCTTTTTTATACAGGGAACATTTCTTGAACTTAGAGGTCCATTTTTAGGCATACTTAGTTAAGCTGCTCTAGGTTTATGTGTAGCATGACTGTATAGACTACATATAATTTATGTAGCTTTTAGTAGTTTATTTTAGTCTTGTTTATTTCCAAAAGTTTTCTACATGCTCATTTAAGGTCACAGAGCTACTAAAAGTGCAAGTGAGATATAGACCCATTATGCCTGATGCCTATACCAGGAGCAATAACTACCAAATTTCTGCCATATGACTCCAGTCTGTTAGAAAAATTTGGGAAGGCAAAAGGTTTTCCTGATGATCAGTCATAGTTTTCTACGTGTTTCTTTTAGGTTCATCGCTGCATAAATAAATAAAAATGTGCCATTAATTATGTATCTATGTTTTCTTGGTTTACACTTATGAAAAATGTATGGCAGTATTGTTACCTAGATAAATTTGCCTTTCATTCGTGACAAAAACCTTACAGAGGAAGAAGTGTCAGAAATTCCTCATGGCAATCCCCTCAACTTTTGTAGGATTGTCTTTTCTAGTTCCTACATTTTCTGTTTTCTTATACTTTGATTGATTCTGATGCCTCTAGTAGATATTTATAATCTAAATCCATAATCTCCATTTATTTGTTAACTAGCTCCAGTGAAAAGAAATTAGTGTTTAATTTATTTTTCAGCAGTGAGTTTCAGCCAATGCCTCTGAAAAGCACAAGGATGTTTTCATTAGCTGTTATAGGTCTGGTATAGTTCAGTGTTGTTGTAACAACTAAATGGCTGTTTAGTTTACAGAAAATCAACCAGCTCAGCTATTGGCAGCAGTGTTTCCAGATTATGAGACAACTGCACTACTACTGATGACTGAGGTAGTTTAAGCAGGGCTAACTCTGGTAGTCCTCTGTGGCCTTAAGCATGCAAGCATGCCATGCCTTACACTTTATTTTATTTTCCTTGATTCAAATTCAAGAACAGAGGTGCTGTCCCCTTATTACATAGGAAATCATGAGTTAAGGCCATGAGCCTTACTAATATAGGCAAAGAATTTTGTGACTTTGAGCATGTAAATTATATGAAGGGCAAGCTATTAATCCTCACAATGCCTTTGGCCTTGGAGTATTTGTAGAGGTGTTTTGTGAAGCTGCACTGTCAAGCATCCCCCAGCTGGGGAACAGCTTATGAAAGCTTCTCTGAGGAGTATGTATGCACACTGAAAACTCATTAATAGTTATATGTGGTCTTACAGGTGAGATTATTCCTGTGGCCTTTCTTCATCTGGAAAATTCTTTGAGTTTATTTCTTTAATAATGGCTTGGAGTGGCCTGCTAGACTGTGAGGGATCTAGGTTGGTGTTACCGCTCTGGGATGTGCTCTCGGTCTCTGTACGGGTGTTAGATGGTGAGTTGGACTAGATGATCCTTGTGGGTCCCTTCCAACTCATAATATTCTGTGATTCTGTGATTCTGTGAATGACATCTCCTACTTCATTATCAAGGTTATTATTTTGGTATTTAACAAAATTATTGTCTCAAAATAGGTGTTCAGAGTCAGTTCTGTACTGGATACTCTGCTGTTTGCAAGTCCTACGGTACAGAATATAAAACCTGAATATGTGGAGAATAAAGCTATAAATAGGAAATGTGGACAACTGATATCTGAAATTCTATGGAGGGGAAAGATTTGGTTCATAGAATAAATAATAGCTTAGAATAAAGGTGCAGAATTGTTATGTAAAGTTGTAAGGGTCCTTGCCTGGACAGGTTCCATACCACTTCTGTAGGACAGAATCTCCTGGTGTTTTTTCAAATGACGGTGCTGCAACAGTGCAAGAACCATGTTTGTCCTAGGGTCTTTGAATTGTTCTGTAGTCCTTGAGTTGTTGTATAGAGTCTGAGCTGTGTAACTTCTTTTGATCATAATCTTTCTTCAATATGCAGAATTTTGCTTAGTGACCAATTAGTTATGACTGTTTACTCCTCTGTTTCTATTCCATATCCATTGTAAGGGTTTTTAAATCATAGCCAGCAACTCATGACTTAAGATGCAATTCTATGTAACCTTTCATTGTCACTTGATGAACTATAGATTGAAATTTTCATCTACCTGAGGACCAGATGAAGATTTTTCTATCCCTAAATTCATGGTTCATCAGTGTTCACGTTTGAGATCTGATCAATATCGTGTTTTGAGTGCGTATCTTGATAGTGAATATGGTGGTAGTGCTAGGTTGACAGTAGGGCTTGATGATCTTTTACAAGCTTAATGATTCTATGCCTTTCTTTCCCACTTGCTGATTAATTTTTTTATCCTGGTATTCCGGAGAGCATAAACTGGATTCCCTTTAGGTTGTTCTAAAACAAAGGTATAATCTGGTGTTCAGTTCTTAGGATCTGACTAGAATTATTCCAAAATAATTTTTTTACTTCCCAGTAAAAAAAGTACGTCATGGATACCTGGTCCATTGCACTGATGTTTCACTCTTCAGGTCTGTTTCTACTTCAATGTGCTGTTTGTTAATATAAATAAAACTGACCAACCTGTTGTTGCAATTGCTGCATAGATGCTTCAGGATAAGCAGCCTTTGCTGCATCATAGCTAATATTTAAGCACAGGAAAAAAAAGAGGAAATACTGGTACAAACAGAAATGAAACTGTGAGGTGAAGTATTTGTCGTGGTATTAAGTCAAGCCTGGAGGCTTATGTGGCTCACTTAAACTAAAGTTTAAAAACTGCTGTTTGGAGCATGAAGCACTAGCACTAGTGAAATTATTAGCATGGTTTTGTGAGTTATACTTTACCTAAACAATTTCATGTAAAGAACTGCAGAAATATCAGAGGACTGAAGGAATTTATTTTATCTTTCCCTCTGTCACAGATAGGTGACTGTATGAGAATAGTAAAAAAATGAGCAGAAGCTAAACGATACTAAAAAAAGAGGAAAGTTATTTTTTAATTTTATCAGGAAAACAGAATTTTTCATAAAGAACATTGTATTAATTAATATTAATGGACCTGGAGCATGTGCTAATTATTTGCTTAAGTTATCCTAAATGCTATCTGCTCCTGTCACTTTTTTGATATTTTTCAGTATCTAAGAAGGCTTACACAAAGTCAATTTCTACGAGTTTCAAATACTAACTTCAAGTTTTTCATGTTTCTCCGTTATGACCGTAGATACTACTAAGTGATTTAAAATGCATTACTACTAAAATGAGTTGCTTATTTTCTAGAGTTAACATATGGATGATTTTGAAGCTTCTCCTTAAAGGATAAGAGATTTCACTCCTTATAAGTTACTGCAAATGTAAGGTCCTGAATATGGTGCCAGTACAAGGGCCTGAGTTCTCTGGGTTTTGTATTTGGAGAGCATCTTTCATGAGTTGT
>WEKX01001842.1:45362-57440 GCA_013390025.1 Pitta sordida
TCCAGGCTGATGACACCAGAACGAGAGGGCACGGCCTCAAGCTACACCAGGGGAGGTTTAAACTTAATGTTAGGAAGCGGTTTTTCACAGACAGTGTGATTGCACATTGGAATGGACTGCCCAGGGAGGTGGTGGAGTCACCGTCCCTGGAGGAGTTTAAGAGAAGACTAGATGAGGAGCTTAGTGACATGGTCTAGCTGGGGGGTGTAGGACTGGATGATCCTGGGTCCCTTCCGGCTCGGAGTGGCCTGCTAGACTGTGAGGGAACTAAGTTTGTGTTACCGCTCTGGGATGTGCTTTCGGTCTCTGTATGGGTGTTAGATGGTGAGTTGGACTAGATAATCCTTGTGGGTCCCTTCCAACTCATAATATTCTGTGATTCTGTGATTCTATATTAGCGTAGACATTTAGTTCAAGTATTAAAGGAGATGACATGTAGCTAGGCTATTAGGCTTGTCCTCACTACCTTGTTGTCTATTGGTGCAAAAGAACTTTCTTGTTAACTTGATGAAAGAGAACATACCTTGCATGAAAAGAAAACAAGTAGCCACCCTCCTTCTCTCGACATCCCAACACTGCATAATTCTTTAGAAATCCTAAAATAAAATTTTATCTATTGTTTCTGCCTGATCTGTAAAGCTTTATGGTTACCATATGTTGAAAAATTGTCATTGAGAATGGTGGTGAAAATTTAATGTATGCATAATATATGTACCTTTTATTGTATCTCAAATTGGAATCAGTGACAGCAGCTATCAGAATCAAACAAGAATAACTACAAATACAGATGCCCTTTTCTGGGGATGAAATGTATTTCTTGACTATCTAACAGAAGTTACCAAAGGTATTTGTAGGTACAGTATGAAATATCTAATGCTGTAATATCAAGACTTATATCAGGATCATTAGGTTAGGGTAATGACATCCTGGCATTGAATGTTTCTCCTTTTTGTTGTTGGGTTTCTTGGGTTTTGTTTTTGTTTTTTATCTGCATGAAATATAAATATATATAAAAGATTTTTTAAAAATACCAATCAATTGAAGCATTTGCACAATTGCCTGGCTATTTTGTTGAAATTGTGTGAAAAGCTGCTCAGCCATTGATAACACTGGTATTCTGTGGTGTGAGAGAGTTATTTATGTCTGATAAGTAATGCAGCAACCAGAGCGCAGGGGAAGGGATGAATCTTGCTAATGGCCATCACCTTGATTATTGCGAAGGCTTTCATAGTGTGGAGGTGAGATTTCACCAGGGCTATTCCACTTACAGTCCTGTAAGTGGAAGTGAGTCTATTAGATACTAAAGCAGAAAAACTCTTTTGAGGGGAGTTTTACCTTTCTTTCTGACTAAAGTCTTCTCATCATTCAGCTGGCTCAAGACTCCTGTACCTTTAATTTCCTTTATGCTAAAAGGGATATGCTGCTTGCTTATAGATCGATGCATTGCCATCAGGATACCAATTCATGTAATTAATGATTATGAAACCATTTTGCATACCCAAAATGAAATGCTGTTGCTGTTTCTTCTATAAGATGTGCTGTTGAAACTAATTTTAAGTGGACAAAGGAAAAGCAATATCCTTCTTGGATTTCTCTTTTTGAGAAGTATTCTCTAGTTTAAGTTCACAGCAGGTTGTAAAATCTTGAATTTCCAATGTTTCACAAAATTATTTCATCTTCAGAAAAAGTTACCATAGTGGAGAAAATATATTTTGTCTGAGAGCTAGTAGTAGTATGAATATGTAAAAGCAATAGTTATGAAAAAGTTAAATAGTTCTGAAATTATGTGTGTGTTCTAGGACTGCAAAATATGTCTGACAAATTTTCGTGTTCTGTCTTTGTGTTTTATACAAGAGCAATGCTTCCAGTGGAGTGTAGTTTATTCACTCATTTATTAACTTTCTTCCTTCACTTAATTACTGTTCTGAAATATTGCATCTTAATAATGAAAACATGCTCCCAAACTTGTAGAATGTTGCTCCCAACTTAAAAGAAGTTCTTTGATTAATTGCTTATAGAAATATATGTTTTATAGTGTGGTCAAAGTTGTATGGCTTAAATCAACATGCAAATCACATAATCCAAATAGTTCAGCTAAAATATGGTGTAGAAGATTGAATAGAATGAAGATAAATCTAGGCTGATAAAAGGAAAGTTAAAATATATCTAAATAATTTCTCCTTAGTTATAAAGTTTTTGTTTCTCCTTTTATTGTTTTACATGCAAAGAATTTTGAAATTAGCAGCTTATTATTAACAACATAGATTTCTGAAACATATGTATGAAGACCTTTTTTTTTCCTGTGACTGACGTATTACCTCTGCATTACAAGTAAGAATTTTTTTTTCTTATGGCATTTGCATCAAGGGATTAATAAAAAGCTCATAGTATGTTGATACTGGCTACTCTGACAGCTATCACAAATGGATGACTCAAAGGATAGACATTCATCTTTCTAGGGCATGTATCTATCTGTAGTGGAAGAAATTGGCACTTGGGAATAGCAGTGTGCTCTCTAGGCTCTTGCTTGAGAATTTGACAGCCACAAACCCACAGATACATTGGTACAGCTAGCTGTGGAAATAATTGTGTTCTCTGAAAAAGTAGTTCTTTCACCATTAGTATCTATTCCTTACTTCCCCACTGCTGCAATGAAAGTGCAAAGTAAAAGACATTACACAAGATTTTTGCTTTTCCTCTGAAGTAAGACTTAGGAAGATTTTTAGAATCTGTGATCTGCTTTCAATATCTAATATGTAACTGCACAAATAGGAGAAGTTTTGCATGTCTGTTAAAGAGTTCTGATGAGGAGAGAGCAGTTGATATTAGTTGCCTTGGTCTGAGAAATTTTTCAATATCTTCCCTAACACCCTTTTTTATAAACAGATGAAATACAAACCATGTAAGTGGACAGTGAGGTAGACTAAAAACAAGTTGAACTGACGGGCTCTAAGGACAGCTACAGGGAAGTTACAGGTGAAGAGTCAGTAAAGAGTCACTATTTAACCTCTTTGCCTAGTGACCTGAATGATGGGGCAAATTTACCCTCAGCAAGCTACAAAATTGGACAGAGTGGATGATACAACAGATGGTTGTGCAGCCATTCAGAGGCAGAAGCTGACCTTGATAGGCTTTTTCACAGAGAGAGCGATCTCTCAGTGGAATGGTTTATGCAGGGAAGTGGTGGAGTCACCATCCCTGGAGGTGTTTAAGAAAAGACTGGACGAGGAACTCAGTGATGTAGCCTAGATGATGGGAGGCTTGGATGGAAAGAGCATGGTGCTCGTGGTTCCACACTTGTGGGTTCAATCCCTGGGTGAGCATTCACTTGGGATTTGGACTAGATGACCTTATGGGTCCCTTCCAACTTGGAATAACCTATGAACTTGTGGAGCAAATCCAGAGATGGCTAAAGTCTTGAAGCATTTGACAATACAAGGAGAAGCAGGGAGAACTGAGTTTGCTTAGCCTAGTTTGTTTAGGAAGAATTTTGTCAATGTGAGCAAAATACGTACCTGATGAGTGAAGATAAAGTTAGGCTCTTCTCAGCAGTGCCTAGTAAAAGCACAAGAAGCAATATTCACGAACAAAATAAAGAAATTATGTTTAAACATGAGAAACCCCATTTTGACTGCAAGCGTGATCAAGCACTGGAATGGCTTGCCCAGGGAACTTTTGGATTTTTGACTGGAAAGGGCCCTGTGAAACCTGTGGTAGTTGACCCTACTCTGTGTATGGGGAATGGGCTAGACAATCCTGAAAGGTCCCTTCCAGACTTAAAGGTTTAGTTATTATGTGATTGTTTTACCTTCAAGAAAACCTTTGCCTCTCTGACTGTTGAATAAATATTTTTTTCATAACGATTTTCAAATTCTTACTCAAAAATTACTTATTTTGAGCTGCTTTAGTGTTATCCTGTTAGTTTCCATACATCATCTTCCTTCCCAGCCATCAAACTAAATAATCCTTACAGTAAATGTTCCATTAGATCTAGATAACTGTGTCTTGTTTTTTTGTTATCCTGTAGTTGATGGATTTTCACAATAATGTATCTTAAAATAAATATTCCAACAGCATTGGATATAGACTGTTTGTGTGCATTGAAGTTTCACCCACTCTGGTTTTATTAGGATTAGCCATACACTTGTAAATTAATATTGCAAGATTTGTTAGTATAATTACTGTTAAATCTCAGAAGGAGAAAATTATTCTGAAAGTATTATGGTAGTATTTTTCTCATCTAACTGTGGCAGGACTTGGGCATCTCCATGGTATGATTCAGCCTGCTTGTATTAGCTACTTAAGAGGTATCTCTTGAGAGTCATATTTCAATTCTACGTATTGACAGAGCTTAACCAAAAAAGATCTGTTTTTGCAGAAAACTCTACTTGTTTGTTTTCTTCCTTGCAAATTTAGTTTGAAAAGTTGATTTATGCAGAAAACAAAGAATGTAATTTTGAAAATTTTGTCCTCTTGGATCACTGCATCTGGAGACTGGGTATTTTAATTAGATTTAGACAGATAACACTTGAAAAATGGATATTAATAAATGGATATTAATATATGGATATTAATAATGATTATGGTAGAACTGAGTAATATAAAAGTATTTATGCGCTTGGCTTTTTTAATATTTGGGGAGGTTGGTTCTTTGTTACTGTTTCAGTTGCAGAACGGTATTTGTGTGATGGAAAGTATCCAAAGCTTGCAAAGTTACACTAACTGAAAGGTAGTATTGGGGCTATTGGAATACTGAAACAATTAAGTATCTATTTGATTATGTGGTTCTTAGTTCCAGGGAGAGAGAGAACAAATTCTATCAATTGAAGAGGTTGGTTTCTAGGCTCCTTGTACTATGTCTTTCATCAAAGTAATGCTAGATCTTTAAGGACAACAACAACAAAAAAGATGAAAATTGCTGTGGGTTGTTAGTTTGTTTAGATTTACATATTTATAGTGCTACCTTCACTGACTATTTTCTGGGTTCCCACTGAGTCCATGCCTGACAAGCTGAACAATAAACTCTGATTGCTAACAAGGTTGAAGACCTTTGGGAGAATGCTTAGCTGGAAAGAGCAAAGATATGTATAACAAGGCCATGTAAGCTCCTTAATGACTCTGACTACATAATGTATTGCATATTAGCATTACAAGTCAGGTCATTCTATGAAAATTTTCAGAATTTTTTATTTATCATAGTATTGTATTGTCAGGAATATAACAGTTGCTATCTTAGTGCATTTAATTCACAAATCAAAGCACCAGTTGAATAAATGAAGAGTTGCTTATATCTGATTTTAGTTTCAGGAGAATATCTAACTTTAAGAAATCATTTTTTCCTCTCTTCTTTTATGGAAATTATGCATGTCAGCCACTGTAACAGGATTCTAGTCTAGGTTTCTGCATAAACCAAAAGGTAGATTCCTTTACAAAATACCTTTTATTAATAGTGTCACAATTCCAAGTTTTGATTACAACACTTCTTACAACTTCAGAATAACTAGAACTATTTTAAAGTAAAGTTCAGAGAAGTTAACTACATCAGTCTTACATTACTAGATATGTAATGCTGTGAACAATATTAAGTTAGATTATATTGTTAGATACAAAATTGGTATTTACACGGACTTTGATTTCTCAGTGACTAGGAAAGCTGCTCAAGGAAAGCCTTGAAGCACAAAGTTAACTTAAAAATTAATTTTGATAGTAAGTTATAAGTCATTTATAGCTGGCTTTGGATTTCAAGTGAAGATGGACTAGATAATCCTTATGGGTCCCTTCCAACTCGGAACTTCCCCTCCAACTGTGAACCTGTGAAATTCAAGATACCACTTTCAAGAATGTTTTGTGTGTTCTATGTTCATCTCATTGCCTATCAGTTGCATTCAGCATTCAGAGTAAGAATTTTGCTGTAACTTCCCTACAAATCTCATAATATGTGTAGCTGTAACAACAGTAATTATGGTAGAAAGTGCTTTCTTAATTTTACAGTAAGGTTTTGTGTCCACCTAAGGTTTTTTTAGGATATTAAAAGTTATGTTAAAAATGCTACAGTTGCTCTGCCTGCTTGATTGTAACGGTGAAGGAGGAAAAATTGATTCCATTTCATGGCACTGTTTTCCGATGTTATTCAGCAGCACCTGTTGGCTGACAGCTGTTCAGGATTATTCCAGGTTTATTAGTCATGAACAAGATAACAGTAACAGTAAATAAGTTTTAAACTAGCTACTGAGGAAGCTTTTCTAAAAGATTTTTATATCTGTAAGTAGTTTTATATCTGGATAATTTTTAATGTTAAATTAGAAAAAAACATAGAAGTGTGGACCAAGCTATTTAAGTAAATACATGCAGTCTTCATACTTATACTAAAACCTGTAAAATTTTTCTGTTAGACTTTATCACATGGGGGTGAGGAAAAATTAGAATTCACTAAGGCAAACAAACAGAAGAAATATTGTTCAGATTTTTAAGTGCTCAGCCTAGATGAAATGAAAAGCAATTACTTTGTGTAATTCCTTACCATATGTATACCTTGAATGTGCAAGGATTTTATTTAGTCAAATAATTTGTATATCAGTGTTAATCATTGTGGTGCCATTCCAGGCATTTTTCAGAAGCGTGGAGAGCAACTAGGGACCATATCTATAATTTCTGCTTTGAATATGAGTGTTACTTCTAGAAGGTCACAAATGAAGTCAGAATTTTTCATGGTTCTGTTGGAGTCATTGCATGTTTCCTGGCACTAAAGAGAAGTGTTGTTAAATAAGAGCTTGTTGTGCTACTTTGTTTAAACAAATAAAATTAAACCCCTTTTGCTGCAGGAAACTCCTAAAGCCAATCTCATGCTGTTCTTTTTGAAGCATCTAATAATCAAATGTTCATAAAATGTAGGAAAAACCCTGCATCTCATGACCTAATAAAGTTATACTTTTTTAAAAAATTAAGTTTGTTTGGTAGGAAAGTATAGGTATAGGTTGAGAAATGCCTATTTAGTTTTCTGTGAGACCACATCTGTTCTTGCTGATTTTGCATCCTTCTTGAATATCTGTTCTTCTGCCACTGGTTTGTTCTCTTAATAACCAAGTCAAGAAATCCTAAGGCATGAAACACCTCTTCCTTAAGAATGACTTTAACTAACTATAGTAGTCATTTTAATGACAAACTACTCACTAAATCTGTTACTTATTTAAAGGTCTTCACCTTTGCCACTTGTCCGTGGGAATGTTTGAAAATACCTCAGATGTGAAAAATAATCTTCGAAATTTTTTTTATACCTCAGTTGCCTTCGTTTCCCATGTCTCTTTGGTATGTCTCCAAAGTAATTTTATCTTTTTGCTCCCACAACTTTGCCAGGTTTTATATGATTAGTGTTTATCTGGTAGCTATTCAATATGTAAATAAGGAAAAGTTCTTTTGTGCTGTATCCATTTCACCATTCAAGTATCTTCAAACATTTTGCTTTACTGCCTTTGAGCAATTCTAAATTCTCACTAGCAATCATAATAATGCTCTTCAGTTTTTAGACCTTAAGTTTTAACTGAATTCCTAGTTATATAGGTGGATATTGTGAAGATTACAAGACAATTGAGGAAGCTGCAGGTGGAGATTTTTGGGTAGAGGGGTTACAGTCTATAGAGAGTACACTCACTCTTTTTAGAACCACCAACTGTGTGTGAAACTAGAATTGCACTTTAATTTTAAGGCTGGTCTTTCCTTGCTCAATTTTAAAAAAATCCTTCATAGATAAAAGTCTGAAGGCTGTAGTCACAGCAGTGAAGAGGGAAGAGTGAAAGGCTACACTACTTGGGTGGTAGTGTCAGCTGATGCAAATGCCATGCCATTCCTGACAATAAATGTGTTTGTCTGAAAAATGCACAAATTACTTTCTGGAAGGCGTGTTCTTAAGCATAGATGAGTGTGTTAGTGCTGCCAGGCAGCTGAACTGTTGTCCCGGAGGAACTTTGCCTGAGAACAGCCAAAATTTAATTCAATACTTTTTCAAGTTTTGGACTTTAGCCACCTCAAGATGTGGTGATTGCATTTTTTAGCAGTAAATGGCCAGCAGTATCTCTTTATATGTGTATATGTGTTCATAAATAAATAAATAAAGTAAACAGAGATGGAAAACACTTGCGACTCTCTATGTGGCCTGACCTGACTGTAACAGTGTGCTGTAACAAAGAGGTGAACCTACCTCTTCTCTTGGATTTCCTACAGGATTTTGTCCCCATTTTTTTGTGTGTGGTTGTTACAGATTATGTGGTCATGTTATGATGAGGTCACTGTCCTTATCAGGTACTTTTTTCTTCTTCAGGTGTATGTGGAATTTCAGCTTCCTGTGCAGTCAAATGATTGCCAACTATGGTAAAAATGTGTGGATAACAGAAAAAGGGGAATCTTGTGTTTTCAGTAGCAGGACATGCTCAAGATTGATTTAAGGCAGCTGGGAAACTGTGCTAACTTGGGGAGAAACACAAAGTGTGCAAAGTGAAAGATCACTGAGAAAGAAAACTGCCACTTTGCTTTTTCTTAGTTAAGAGAAACGTTACTGATCTTGACATAAAGCTGAACATTTTGTTTGTGATGGATATAGCTACATAAAGAGAGAGAGACTCTTAGAAATCATGGAATGAAACAGTTATCCTAAAATAAAGTCTTTTGAAGCAAGAAAATGCATTATTTGAGACAAGATATTTTGAAAAATCATTTCAACTTCAATCAATAAGTAATTACTCAGGCCTCTCATTCTGAGAAGGAACAGAAAGAAGATGTTTCCTTCTTATTCTGTATCCTTTCTGATGATCGTGTAATGACATCTGCTTAGTAGATGTTCTGGTGATTTCTTAAAAATATACAACAAAACACAATAAAACAAACAAACAAACCTTCCAAAACCAGCTAACCAAACAAATCAACTCCCCCAAAACCCACCAAAAAAAACCTATCAGGAGAATTGTCAGTCCGAATGTATGATCTGGAGAAAAGAGTATGAATTCACAGATCCTCATGCATTTATTTTATGTCATGTCTACTAAAGTAGGTAATTAAAAATATGCCATAAACTGAAAAATAGGTGAATATGGAAGGGGTTTTCTATTGGTTTGGGTTGGTTTTATTTGGTTGAGTTTTTTTAAACCAAAGCCTTTTTTTTAATACTTCCTCTTTATTCTTCTGTTTTCTCTCCCTGTTGTTATTCATAGAAATATTGGTGGAAAGGGACCACTGGAATCTAACTTGAGGTTCAGAAGCATACTATGACCTGCAGATAGCTAGTTTATTAGAATACAATATTATTAGAATAATACAGTGTAACGGGTTTTACCCTGGTTAGATGCCAGGGGCCTGAAGGGTTGCTCAGTCCCGAAATAGTAAGATGATATACAAAGGGTGGTTTGGAATAAGGCAGTTTAATATAAGCACAAATAAAGCAAAGCAAACGCCCACGCAGAAGCAAAGCAAAAGAAGTAATCTCTACTTCCCATCAGCAGAGGTGTCCACCCACATCCAGGGAAGCGGGGCTCCTACGTATCTTAGAAGGCAGCCCTTGAGAACAGTGAATGCCCCCTGCTTCCTTGCTCCCTTCCTCAGCTTTTATATCTGAGCTGATGTCATATGGTATGGAATATCCCTTTGGTCAGTCTGGGTCAGCTGGCCTGTTCATGTCCTCTCCCAGAATCTCGTCTTCACTTGGAGGGAAGGGACAGTGTGCCCAACTGTAGTCAAAACACATGTGTTACCAACACCCTTCTAAAGCACAGCATTGCGAGGGCTGCTATGGGCTCAGACAGACCCAATACATACAGTTTTGGCTGTGACTTTGCCTAGAGAAATCTTGGAAATAACCTAGGACAGAGGTTTCACAGCACCTCTGGAAGTCTATTCTGGTGCTAAAGTACTTGTTAAGAGCAGTTTTTCTCAGTTTCCAATGTGAACATTTCAGACTGAAATCTGTTACCCCTTCCTGCTTTCTTGTGACTCAGCATACTCATGACTCCTTGTTTACCTCAGATGCTTGTTTTCCTGATGTTTTCTGATAAAGGTACTTATTTCTTTTTTCTTATTCAAGGGAGAATCCTACTCTTCTAACTTTAATGCAACTGTTTGACATCATTCAAATCATAAAGAGTTCACATTTAATTCAAGTAAATACCACAGATGCTAATAAACAGTTGTCTTAGGCTAGGTTTGAATATTGGCCAGATATACTGGTCTGTACTGTTAACAACTGTGTTTTCAAATTAATACTGTAATTTATAATTACAGATATTTGAAATTGACTACATCTATATTAGTTACTCTTTATGTAAGTATGTATTAACTATATTTTTACATAACTAATTTCTGATACAAATACTATGTTGCTTTCCATGAAAGGACATAACGCAGTATTTTATGTATTTACATATCGATGAAGCTTTTGAAATTTTCATATAACTTGTCTGAAGTTTATTTTGAGAGGAATCTCTGTAGGTTTTGAAACCAATTACATGACAGTTGGTTTTCAGTGCCTTCCTGTAACTTATCCTTGCTTTGTCATTGCTTTGAATTTCTCTTCTTTACATGTCCATATACATGAAATAAAGCAGCAAGAGACAAGTTTTAAGTAGAAGGTGGTGAGATTTACCACTTTGCTGAAAAAAATCACCTCATTAGGAGTTAAAAAATACTTCTATAATCTGGTAACAGCCTAGGATTTTTTACACCTGCTACACAAATGCTTCTGTCAGCAAAATATACGAAGCCACATAATAAGAGTGTAAATTAAGACTGAGAAGTCAGCAGAGTAGTGATGACTAGCCAAGGCCATTACAAGAAGGTTCACTAATTATGCCTTGGTGTGTGGATGGCAGAAGCAGAGTGAGCTTGTAAAAGTAAATTGAAGCACAATTCAGGATAGTAGGTAAACTAGGCAATTCTGATCAANGTTATCTGTAACACCTAACTTTTGACCTATTCTCCAAACATACATGTACTTTTCATGAAACTGTACCAAAATCAAAAATCATCAAAATGCATTATTTTCTTCACATTTCTATTTGAGCTGAATTTTCTTTCAATTGCATATCCTCCAGGTTTGTGGAGCAACTTTATGTCCATATACGCGCAATCTGAATTCTGTGTGGAATTTTTCTTTAACTCATGGTTAAAGTGACTTACACAAAGATGTTTTTATATTTTAAGGTAGCTACTCACAGAGATCATTGCTTCTCTCTCATGTAAGAAGTGTTTAGGAATGGACACAAGCATCTACACATTCTTTGGGGAGTTGCAGTAGAATGTAAAATTAAATGAAATCTGATACACCATATTACTACTTAACCAGTGAGTTAACTTGGAGTCATCAGCATTGTGCTTTACTGTTCTGTCATCACTTTGCTTCTGTTGTCTGATATTTGGAGTTAATATGTTCATTTGATTGACTGTTTTAAGTACCTGATGCTTCCCTCAGCACACACACAGCATAAGTTATACCAAAATATGTTCTGGAACTATGTATGTAAATTCAAGTTGGTTCTGAGATGGGTGGTGAAAAGAGATATTATGTCCCTGGTACTTAACAGAAAAGAAGTGTGCACCCTATGCAAGACCCTCTTATTGGTTTTCCTGCTGTCTTAACACAGTTTTCACTGAAATTTTCTAATAATTTTTTTCTTAGACATCACAATGATGTCTAAGTGTCTATTAAACATTAACTGTTGGTGTGGGAATTTCCCCACAAAGGGAATTCAAGACAATAGTAAAATATCTAATAAATTATTCTGTAGATCTTGAACTTCTTTTAGGAAGGGAATCCAAATCAGTATAATCCTTTTTCGGTGATAAATCTTGAGACAGAGAGAGAGGATATAGGATAGCATATGGACTATGCTTAGAAAGAAAATGAAGGACCTTCAGAGATTTTAACCATTAGGTTGAAACAAACGCTTTGTGAGAAGTGTCTTGGTGTGGAATACCCTAATTTACTTATATATGTATGTATATATGTGTTTGCTCTCCCCTAAGCAGTTATGTAGTCTGTTTCTAGCGTAAAAGGTGCCCTTTAACCTCCCTAAATCTCCTGTGTAAAAAAAAAAAAAA
>WEKX01001842.1:67692-94511 GCA_013390025.1 Pitta sordida
TATAGTTGGCTTTTTAAAATTTATTTGGGTTAGGGTTTCATACTCTGTCTTTTCTGTTGAAGTTAAATATGCAGGGTGATGTATGTAACATTACTCAGTATGAAGAGAGAAAATCACCTGTAAGTAAAAGCAAGCCACCTCTACCATCAAACAGCAAAACCTGCTTTTCTACTTCATCTGGAAGGGCAAAAGGATGGCTACTAAGCAGTTTTTTATGACAAGTGACATATATGGATACTGAAACATTTGTTTTCCATTTTGTTTTCCTCTGGACAAATGGATTTAATGTCAATTTTTTTTTTTTTTTTACAGTCTGCATTCTCTGTGTCTGGACAGCTATTTCTTCAAATTGGTTTTATTTTCTAGTTTTATAAAAGTCTTCATCTACATTGTGGGTAGAGTGCATTAAGTTACTCCCTGTTGGGCACAGCTGGAAGCAATTCAGTGCTGCAACATTTTGTTTTGTTTTGTCCCAGATTTTTCTCCCCACTGTGTTCCCACAGCCTAGCATAGCTCCGCACTGCAGCAGACAAGTCTCTTTTTTCCAGTGACACTTCTTAGAACATCTGAAATTGACATATTCTCTTTTGTCTTTTTAGTACAAATTCAGTGGCAAACAGCTCTGCTTGACTGCATGAACATTTCAAAGTGTTCTATAGACTAGGAAGATTGGCTTGAAAAGTTAGACATATTTAGGCAGGCTGTTTTATTTGTTTCTTTGAAGAGACGGGATATTTTAAGAAGATTGAAGGAAGTATACAGTGCCAAATATTGGTCTGTTTAAAAGAGAGAAGACGAATATGCAGGTCTTAATAGAGCTTTCTTTGAAGGAGAAAAACATTTTCCCAGTTCTAGTGCTTTAATAGGACAAAAAGAAATTCTAGAGGTGGTAAGCCAATGTATGTAATTTATTTTGGAAATGCATAAAAATTACTATTAAAAATTAGTAATGATCAATAATGATTTTTTAAAGTTAACATTTTGTTTATACGTGCAGGAACTGCAATTGTTTATATTAATTTTACCCTCAGTAAAATGAGATTCTGATCTTATCAATGTGTAATCACAGTCTAGACATTAAATAATACTGAATACACATTTTGCTGGCATTTTCTGTCAAGAAGAAGGGTAACAAATTCTGTGAGTATCTTTGCAGTGGTCTTTCTCCTAATTTTCTTCTCTCTTCTCAGTCTCCTTCACTCGGAGAGTTCCTTCCCTCATCTCCATGCAAAAGATCTCTGCTCTGCTCACCACCTATGGCGGGTGGTTCCTTGTTTTCCTTTTAAATGTCTGCTGTTTCCTCTCTGCAGTAGCAGAAGTCTAACAGAGGCTGTGATCTTGGTCTTGGTCGCTTGGTCGTACTTCCTGCTCCCACTGTAATGCTGGAGTGTCCTTCTAGTGAGACTTATCCCACCAGTTGCTCTGTAGGTATAGGATCGTGATGTGATTAAAACAGTATTTACAGTTCTCCATGGTTTGGTTATGTGAAAGGAGGGAAAGATGTGTCAGAACTGGTGAATGATAGGAGCGCTAATGTACAAGGTAGTTATGTACCTCTCCTATTCTGTAGCTGCTTCTTGACACATTTTAAAAGTAGGTTACCCCACTGCCTATATCCGCTCTTCATAATGAACCCGTAGTCATTATTTGGCAGCTGGAGATGCAGTTAATATCTTGATTTCCCACTAGAATCTGTCCATCCTCTCTCAGCTAGGGAAATCAACTAGGTCTTGCGGTTGGCTCTGATGGTCAATCAAATAGCGCTATTTGGGAGGAGAATGAGAGTGAGAATGAGATTTAATTCAACAGCTGACAGGATTTATGAAAATGTCTTGTACCTACTACTTGTATAGCTTGTCTACTTCTGCTGATCTACACAATTGCAAGAAAGCATGAGGAAAATCTGTCAGTTTGGCAGAGAAGTAGGTAATAGGCCATAACAAAACAAGGCAGGGTGCCAGGCATCAGATTGGTAGGTTTTATTCCACTGATACTCATTGAGCTTAAATGAGCTAGAGTTGGTGAGGAGATATGAAAAGCAGATAAAATAAAACACATGAAGTTGAGCTGTTATTTTCCTTTATGCAATGAAATAAGGAAAACATAGGAAAACAAATTAGGTAATACTGTTCTGCAGTGAGCTACAAGGGAATTGCCGGTCTCAAGAGAATGTTCTGGGGATCTGTAGAATAAATAGCTATGGATGCAATGTAATGATAAGAAGTAGTAAAAAGGACAATGGCTGGTGAAAGGAATTAATATTAGCAAAAATATTGCAATTTCATTAGCAATGCCATATAAAATTAAGCCTAGAATTTCTCTTCCATTTTGGATGGACTTGGATGATAGTGGTATATGTGATATCAGCCTTAGTAAGAAATAACAACAGGTACTTATCAGCACTAATATTAAGAAAAAATGTGAAAAAAGAGAGAGTACAGTGATGCCTCCCTGGATAAATCTCTGAAACAGGTAGTGATCTAGGAATATTCTGAAATGCCAGCTGAATACAAGCCTTTCACGTTTAATAGCCCCAGATGAACTCTTGTTCTTTGTATTAATCTATTTGGGTTTTAACCCATTCCTACTTTTGGAATAAAAATATTGTATAATTTATTCAGGTAGTCTAGAATTTAGTTTCTATCGTAGCAAAAAGCAATTCCACTTATAAACAGGAAAAAGTCCCAGTCTAGGAAGAAAACTTATGCATGATAAGTTGACTCAGCACCCCATGTTTGTTGTAAAAGGATAACTAAACTTAACATTTTCACTTCCAAATGCTTACTTATTGAAGACACTTATGATTTTATATGCAGATACAAAATTTTAGTCATCTCCAAGTCGGTTCATTTTCCATTGCCTATTCATGTCCACATTCAGAAGCTGTACCAAAGCTGTGATCTTGTCACACCCTTCTTCATTTTTTTAGCTCTAACATATCCTTTTGGAGATGAGAGATACCATATAGTATTTGAGTTGTCAGTACAGATGGATTTATGCTGCAATGTAATACCTTTTTGTTTCTATTCCACGAGCTAATATTTTCATTGAAATGGCAGTAGTAACTCTTTCAGGACTGATAATAGCTAGTGCAGAGTCTACAATATTTCACCACTATTTATTAATTTCCATTCCTTGGTTTCCTCTGCCATTTTACTGCCTAGACTCACCATTCTGTGTAATTTTTCTACCACTCTTTGTGGTCCATCCTTATTTCACTTTTCCTGAATAATTTTTATTATCAATAAACTGTCATCTTACTTGTTATCATCTTTTCTAATTTACTTATGTAGCTTTTGAACAAAACAGGGTTCAGCAAAGATTGCTGTGGGTTTCCGCTATTATTCTCCATTTTTCTTTTTTGACCTCATGAGAGGTCATTGCTTCACGTTATGGTAGTTTACTTACTTTAATAGCCTTTGTAGAATGTTGTAAAAATCTGTTAATCTGAATGTGCTGAACGCAGTGGAGCACTTACATGCTTGTCAGTGTCCACAGAGAACTTTAGTACTGATAAGGGATGGCTTTTAAAGCATCTGTAAAAAAACACAGATTCTAAGCAGCCACTATTTTTATTTTTAAGATCTAGATGTGCTTTGATCCAGGACTCATTTAAAAAAAAACCAAAAAAACACAAGCCCAAACATAATGTAGTTAGCACCTTAGTACCACACCCTACTTAACTGGAACAGTGTCAGTGTAAAACTTGAGTGCCTCGGAGTTTGTAGGCAGGAAAATCCTGCTGATTTGCTCGTTTCATTTTTAGCAGTTTTTTTCAAAGTCATTTCTGTTCAAATGATGTGTTAAACTTGTCATCACTAATTCTCTGGTGAGTTGAGCACCACGCTTGATTACCTGTGCATGGTACACCACTTGAAATAATTTGATTAATTTCTGTGTTATTTGCCTTTCATAGTTTAATCACCTGTCAACACTAAACAAACTTTCTATCAGGTTTCCATGTACTAAAAACTTCATGGAATATGTTCCATGCTTAAAAACCAAAGTGTAAAGGTTTACACTTTTGGCAGGAAGTGACCACCCATTTCATGGGTGAGCAGTAGTTTTTTGAAAATCAGGAAATGAACCCAAGCTGCTAAAACAACTACCTAATTACAAGTCAATATTTTCTACCTATTTCCTCCGTGTAATTGCTAAAAATTTGTTATTTTTAACAGGTAAAAATTAATTCTAATTATTTTTTACCAGTGATACAAAAGAGGGAAAAGGTGAATGTAGCCGCCAGTTGAAGTGAATTTCTCGACTTTCGCTTGAACAAAAAAACCGAGAGATAACGTGTTTGGGACTTAGAGCATTTTATCCAGCTTTTGCACTGGAGCATATGATTACAGAAGGTGTTTGGTAATAACTAAGAACTCTGTAATTTTAGGAGATCAAGTTTTTGGAAATTTTTGATAGGAGAATGCCCACAGTATACAAGGTGGATCAATAACAAAAAACCTGTATAATTTACTGAGAAATTGAATATAAGATGGGCAAAACTAGTACACCAGTTTTTAAATAATTCTTCTGTGTTATTATTGTAATGAAAAACAAAGCAATATTATCTAAAAAAATATACCGCAGCAACTTTGCTATCTAGAGCTCTCTTGCCTTTTTTCCTGGGGGTTTATGACTGAATAGATATGAATCTCAGAAAATGCAAACTGGATCTATTAACCCCATGAACATACATATTTTTATTTCATATTCAAGAGGCCTAATTGGGCAAAAGGCAATGCTTTCATCTTCTTTATTGCTAGAATCTATGTGGTGAAAGCTATATATATGCTTATATATTATCTGCCACAAATCTATATGAATAGTATTGCTTCCTCCACTCCATCAGGCTTGCACATCAAATGTTATTTTAAAGCAAAGCCTTATTTTTGGCTATACAAAGCAGTATTATAAAAATCATAGAATACCTCAAGTTGGAAGGGATCCATAAGGTCCATTCCCCTCCCCCTTGGAAATAAAGGTAATTCAAAAAAAGTTCAAGTATGTAGTTTTTAATTGTAATTTTTAGCTTGTTATCATCCCAGGGCTGAGGAATACATTAATACCAAATGTGAAGTGCTGGGTGCAATATGCATCTTTTACTCTCTGCCTGTCACTCTCATCCTTCAGGGAATTCAGTGCGGTGCACTTTTCTCTGAAGTGCTGTCATCTTGATGTGGGCTCATCGGTTAAAATACCTAGTGCTTATTTTGTTGTCTGTATTTGTACTGCTTATGGGCAAGGCTGTTCTGGTAGCTTTGCCCTATGTGGCTCAGTATATAAAAGAGGTGACCTGAGAGTCACATTTGAGAGTGTTCTCATTGATGAGTTCCTTAAATACTTTTAATTTACTTACATGTCTTACATTTAAAGTTTTAGTTAAAACCTGGAACAATGGTATGATTTTTCATAGACCTATAACAGGTAATATTTTTATAGCTATGTGAATCTGAAGGCCTTTGGGCTTTTCTCTTTCAGCTATTCCACTGTTTTTTGAAGGGTTTGTTCTCCTGATACCATGTACTGCAATTCCTTCATGTAGGATCATTCTGTCTAGTTTATGAGGTTTGCTTTTAAGTGTTTAAAATATTTGGCTCCAGACCAAATGCCAGACTCTGTATTAACACTAAATGATTACTGGCTTCTACGCTATTAACTCTGAGCAGCCTAAGAAGAGAATAATGAGGCTGTAAGTCAACATAGGAAGTTCCACAGCTATTAATTCATCTAATCTGCTAATGCTTACACAGGTTCTTACCCATATGCCCCCATTGTAGAAGACAGCATATATCACTGAATGCAGTGAATAAAATCATGTACAAGAACAACTATACAGATTTTAAAATGAGCTGTAGTCTATATAGAAGGGGCAAATTACATGATCAATAAAATCTCAGGTATTGATTGACTATACAGATTGGACAGCCTAGGAAATAATTGGTTCTCTTGCTCAAGCAGTATATTTACGTGTGATTTTCAAGTGAGCTGGAGGATCACTAACTCTCAATGTCAAAGGACAGCTGTGCCTTAACCACCCAAGATGGGTAATTAAGTGGCATATAGGTTAATTGCAGAGAGAAGCAGAAGACTGTAATTAAAGGACTGAAAGGAGTCAGCTGAACCTTGTTGTCCATTTGTGGAGGACAAAAAGGAATGCCACTAGAAAGGGAGTTTTACCAGAGTAAAACAATGACCTATTCAGTTTTTACTAAAGTCTTATTTTAAGGTTATAATAGTACGATAGGGTTAGAAGCTGAAAGAGTTGCAGAAGAGAAGTTTGGGCCAGTGAAAATTGTCATAAATTAATCTGAAGGTGATCCCAAACATCCATACATCAGCCTATTTCTTGTTTGTTTTGTTGTGGGGTTTTTTGGTTTAGCCTGTAGCTATGAAAAATTATGCTTCTGAAGATGCTCCCCTCAGGCCTGCAAGTGCCGGTGTGGGGGGGCCAATTGCCAAGGATGGGACTGGGGCGGGGTGGGGGGGGTGAGCAGTGGCGTGGCATCTGAGGGACGAGGACAGGATCGGGGTGGCGGCACGTGAGCGAGGGGGATCGGGCGGGATCGAGGTGGTGGAGCAAGCGGCGGCACAGCACGCGAGCGAGGGAGATAGGGATGGTATTGGGGGGGTAGGGAGCGGGGATGGGGCTGACTGTGCCAGCAGGGAGGTGGGGGGGATGGGGCCTGCACCACGAGCCCTGCAAGCGGCGTTGCTGGGAGCTGATCAGACTGAAGTCATGGTAGGTTCTGCGCATGCGCCGAGGTTGCACAGCTCGTGGAAAAATCACCCGTAAATACTGAATCTCGCAAATACCAGATTGCGAATATGCGGGGGCTCACTGTACATGACTCAGCATGTGCACCTAGCAAAATAACAACAGTACTACCATAAATGATATGATGTCATATATATTATTCTCTTCTTGAGGAAATGGAAACGTAGCATATGTGAATCATGTTACTGTATGAACTACTCAGCTGCTCTGATGACAAAGGTGTCCATGAGATCCTAAGCAGAACAGCAATACAGTGTAATACAAGTGGTGCAGTCTGTGATGGAAAAGCTTTTCAGTCTGTGTGAGCAGAAAAGAAGAATGATGAAGCGTTTTCAGAGGTATTTGGTGTAGAATGTTGCAATGTCCAGTTGGGTAGGAACACAGATTTATTATGTAAAATAAAATTTCATGATGCTTTGTATGCTTCCATAATTTCTCCTTTGGTGTCTTGCTGTTGTTTAGGATATAACTAGAAGGTACCAATCTGAATTTTAGAAGAATGAAGAGAAAACAATCAGTATAATGGCTTTCTTCTGATGTCTAAATTCTAGATGTACATCCAAAGTTCACAGGTTATTCTGAGTTGGAAGGGACCCACAGGATCATCTAGTCCAATTCCCAAGTGAATGCCCACCCAGGGATCAGGCCTGCAAGTGTGGAACCATGGGCACCATGGTCCATCCATCCAAGCCTCCCACCAGCTAGGCCATGTCACTAAGCTCCTCATTGAGTCTCCTCTTAAACACCTCCAGGGATGGAGACTCCACCATCTCCCTGGGCAGACCATTCGACTGACATTACTTCCATAGTTGTTAAAAATTAAGTCCTTTGCTCTAATGTCATCACAGGTGTTACATTCATTCATTATTATTCTAAATTTACTTTGGTTTTGCCTCCATTGCTTTTGCTTATGATTTTATTTTATTTTTTTACAGGACTGTTTCCTGCAGTGCTGAACCTGGCTAGTAATGCTCTCATCACAACCAATGCTACCTGTGGAGAAAAGGGACGAGAAATGTACTGCAAACTTGTTGAACATGTACCTGGGCAGCCTGCAAGGAATCCTCAGTGCCGTATTTGTGATCAAAGGGTTCCAAATCGTATGTGTGCCACTTTTATTTTGTTCCTTTAAAAAGAAGTTTTTTCCAAATGGTGTGGATATTCAGGAGACAAAATGGTAGTTTTGTTCACAGTGTGATGCTGTGAAATATTTGTCTCTTTTTAAATCAGGTTGCCTATCTTTTGAAAAGATATTTCAAAGTCTATATTTGATACAGATACCCTTCACACCAAACTTTCTGATTCAGGTTCTGAAAAGCAGGAGACCTAAATTCAGATTCAGGAAAAATTATCTACAACTGTTGTTGTATTCTTTTGATATATACTAACAGTGAATGAAAACCAGTGAATGAATGCTTTGACCTGCGTACCTATTGAACATTTGATTCTGAACATTTTGACTAATGTAAGAAACACCTGATCAGTTTCCCTGAGCCAGTGAGTAATGGATAATTTCTTGGTTCAATGCTTAGTTTTTCATAAAGACTACATTAAGGTAGAATTAGTTTTAAGGTATGAATTTATTATCATCTACTTCAGAGATACCTCTTTCTAATAGTTGGGAAGATTAGAACTAAGAACATTTCTAACTCAAATCATACAAGTTGAATTTCATGTGACCTTGTAGTGAAAGGCATGAATAACATTGTTATACTTTCATGAGTATATGGGCACTGCAGATGGTAGAAGGTTCACAGGTTATTCTGAGTTGGAAGGGACCCACAGGATCATCTAGTCCAACTCCCAAGCGAATGCCCACCCAGGGACCGAACCCACAATGGTGGAACCATGGGCACCATGCTCCATCCATCCAAGCCTCACACCATCTGTAGATACTTAAGACAGCTTTTAACAGAACAGATAAAATGTTCGAAGAAGCCCAGACACAAGAGCATGGAGACAATTTTTTTTTCCCCAGTTGTTTCCCTCTAAAAACTAGCTCAGATATATTTGCACCTCATGACATTTAAATATGTGCTTAAACTCACAGGATTAAAAAAAATAAAAGAAAAAGATGACATTTAATCAGTGTACTCATTCTAGATAGGATGAGCTACCTATGGCTGTAGTTTTCCAGATAGAAGTTTTCCCCCCCTCGCCACTCTTTCTAGAGTTATTTTACTCATTCCAAAGTGTTTTTCTAATAGCTTATTTGCATCTTTCTGGCAGAAATTCATGTTACCTGTTGCCTAAATTCAGTCAATACAAGGAATGGATTGTTCCTTTCTTCTTAACGAAAGTATGCTACTTCATTGAGTGTTGATGGTATTGCTCTATCTCGTTTCTACACTAAGCTATCTCTTTTCTTTCGTTCTCCTTATAGGTTGTATTTTCTAGAACTCTTAACTGTGCGAATTGCACAGTTAATTCTATGAATTTTCCCTAGAGGCTTGCATATTTATTGAAATTCACCTGAGCTCTTACTAACACTGCATGGAAATCTAGATTTGCATCAGAATGAACAGCATGTATTCCTGTTTCCATGTTTTACTTAGATATTTACCCCTTCTAATTGTGTGACACCACTGAGAGGAGAGATACAAAGCCAGTTGTCCATCACAATCCACAGATGCTTTCTTTCCTGCTAAATTGCTGCCTATCTATTTGCCCCCCATCTGATATTTGCAAAGCAGGTTATAATTGTCCCAATATTGACAACTTCATTTGTCTGAAAAGTTGTGACTTTTTTTTTTCCCAAGAAATTTTCAGAGTTTCAATGTCTGCTTTTCCATGTTCTGAGGAAAGGTCATATGATTTGTAGCAAAATATGCATCCAAATATGTTATGCGTATTACAGCAGTGTGTTTCAGAAAAGAATTCTGGAGTTTTTGGAACCATTTTCAGAATCACAGAATCAGTAAGGTTGGGAAAGACCGTAGAGATCATCAAGTCCAACCTATTTTGACTAGCAGAAAGACTGTGCAATAAACTGTTTCCTTTTTTATAGAAGGATATTTAGAGACATATACACATTACACAGGTTTTTTTCCTATATCAAGTGTACCTATTTTAAAAAACTGACCTAAACCAGAGATATTGCTTTGTCCTACCTATGGTATCAGACAATGTGCACTAATTTATGTGTGTATACACAGACACACATATTGTGTGTGTTTGTGTGTATACAGAAAAATCTCATCTGAGTGGTTTATATCTGTGTTTCCCTTCCCTCTCTTCTAAACTTGAATCTGCCCAGCTTCATAGTATTTGATCTTGTGTTGACAACCATATCACATTTTAAGTTTTTTAAACATTTATTTGGCAAAAGGAAGTGCCTTATTTAAACAGACATGGCTTGTTAATAGGAGAACTGTTTAATATAACCAGACTTTAAAGGATCCTCCCAGAATGTGTGAGTCTGGAGTGCCTCTCTTAATTACTGTAAAAGGAAATTTAAAAAAATTCCATGGTTAATCACATGTGAGTCCAAATTAAAGAGCATTGTTTGATGGTCTCACTCTGTAAGTTCTCCCTCTTGCCATCCATCAGGGAGATTTTTCCTTGAACTGCATTTGAAATCCAGGCCTTTTTACAAATGTATTTCCCCTTACCTTTTAAATAAGCAATACATGCCAGCAATTAATCAGTGTTTTCAAATTAATTATGATTAAACTTTCATAATAGTGATTGCAGTTAATTGTTGATTCATCACTCAATCCATCTTCTCATGATTTACCTTGATATCAATTTCATCTGAAGTGGCTTAGATCAAAATTTCAAATTAGACAGCTTCCATCACAATCACTGAGGATGTTTGATTTTCAGCTGATTTTTACTACCACTCATTTAAAGCCTAGGTTTCTGAAAATGATCAGAACTGTGGGAAGTAGTTGTGTTGGTAGTAGGATGGCAACAGGTCAGGTTAGGTAACAGGTTTGACTAGATTAGATTAGGTAACAGGTGATAGGTTGGACTTGATGATCTCTATGGTCTTTTCCAACCTTACTGATTCTGTGATTCTGTGAACTGACAACGTATAAAACATAGAGTGTGTTTACTTTTCTTTTCAATATAAATTAAAGCTACTAAAAACATCTCTTGTAGCACCACCATTCATAGTATCACAGTATTAGTAAGGTTGGAAGAGACCTCAGAGATCAAGGTGAACCTATTCAATACCCATCGTCTAAACCGTGTCACTATGTGCCTCATCCAGCCTACTCTTAAACACCTCCAGGGACAGTGACTCCACCACCTCCCTGGGCAGCCCATATTAATTAATTATATGAAATTTTAACTTCCAAATGTTGCAGCCACTAATCCTGTTGAATAATCTAATATTTAAATGAATTTTTTTTTGCATATTCTATGCTAAAGTTTTATGCCTTTTCACACTCCTACAAAGCACTTCAAATTTGTATTTAAATATGTTCAGACATTCAGGCTTTCCTTTATGAGCTAGAGCTCCTGTCCTCCACAGGTGGTTGATGTAGTAAAAGAGCCAGATAAGGACTATCAATCTTGCTGGTTGATTTAAGTAATAATTAAAATGAAAATTACTCAATTAATTAATTATATGAAATTTTAGGACCAGATAGTAATGAAGTATATTCCAGTCTTGTATCAAGAAAACTTCTTAGTTTAGAATGTAACCCTTAATAAGAGTGGTAAGGTTTTCTCTTCATTTTTTATGTTGTTGCAGACAGAACTTGCATAGAAGAAACTTACTGTATTTCAATTTGCTTTGAGTTATTTTCCTCATAGTATAGAGGTTTGCTCTAGACAATTAGGGACTCCAAAATATAGATCCTTGTACATTTTAAAATTCTGTTTATGTTAGTCTTCATTTTATACAGGAGAGAAACATAAATTGACCACAGATAGTAGCCTGGAAATACTGAGTGTAATTTTTCTCAGTCTAAATAACATTAAAATACTGTCTAAGCAATCTTCAGTAATTTATAAGATTTTGAAATTTAGGAGAATTTAAATTCTGTAAATAAATTCACATCCCTCTCATTTGGGATTCATTTGGAACACTGCAGCAGAGTAAATGTAGACGTGAAAATAATGCATCATGGACTTTGGTATGGATTATAACCAAATAAGCTTTCTTTGTATGAGTGTATGTGAGTCAGAAAATTTTCCAGTTAAGGAATGTATTCTGTAACAATTTGAATCATTTCCACTGTAATGACTTCTGAATTATTTCCTGAATTATTTCCATGTGTGCTTAGGAATGTCTTAGAAATGCAAGTACTAGTACTTTAATCTCTGCTTTCCTTGTACACCATATCCCATGTTTCTGATCTGTTGTTTCTGTTGTAATATTTTATGACCTTACAATACTTGAAGGTTTGGAATACTGCAGAAAGTGGTCACTTGATTTAAATGCCTGCATTTTCTGTAGAATCAGGAGAGCCTTTGGCATTTAGGTGTTCTGAATCATCTTCCTGTGATGCTAAGCCAAATTAAGTAGCTAACAACAGATGAATATTCCAGTGATAATAAGCGTGGCAGGTTCCCCAACAGTGCAAGAAAAGTTAATTTATTCTTTTTTACTTTAATTTTCTGCCTCATTTGATCTCTAATTGTATTAAAATCTGGGTTTCAGATCTAAAAATATTTAAATCTCTTAATTTTGAAATTTAATTGTATATTTCTGCTTTTCTAACAGAACGACACCCAATAACAAATGCAATTGATGGCAAGAATACTTGGTGGCAAAGCCCTAGTATCCAGAATGGAATTGAGTATCATTATGTGACAATTACATTGGACCTTCAACAGGTAAAATTTTACTTGTTTCTGAAGAGGCTTTATTTCTTACAAAATAGATCATCTGAATAATCTTAACTTTTGGTCTATTTTACTTTCATATTATGAAGACATGCTTGACTTCTCCTATAACTTTCCATTGTTTATGTGGGTAATTGTGACTGACCCATTCTTTGTAGCATAACGTACCAGATTAAAAAATATTTATTGAATATATATTTTTGAAGTTGTGCTTAAAATTATTTTAACTATAATGTTTTCAGTAATTTCATTCAGAGTAACTTCCATTTTGGCTCTTTAAAGAGAATGAAAATATTTCAGGAAAGAAGTACCAGGAATAAAACTTTATGTTCAGAATACTTTCTTGTTTCAGTAACACAGTACTGTAGATTTTAACACAAAAAAAAATATTAAAAATACTTAAATACACTGATTATGCTTCATCTATGTTAGAGAAACAGGTGCAGGTGTTGAGGGAGGACTTTCCCTAATGAGGTCCTTAAATAAATTGCTTTTTGTCAGTAGAGTCTTGCTTGGCAGAGGTAGCTATATAGGATTGTCATGGGGAGAGGGCTTTTATTCTATTGTAAAATTTTTCTCCTTTTTACTGGAACAGACAATAGGTATCTCTTATCTCCCTTTCTCTCCCCTGAAAGGAATGTGGCCAGGGAAGGGGTTTTTTTCTCCTTTTTACCTGACAAACAATGAAGGATCCTGTGTCTTATCTTCCCTCCCTGGCAAGGCATGTGACTAGGGGAGGGTCAGGGCAGGCTTATGTACTGAATATGATGAATATATGGGTGGAACATGCCATTCGTCAGTTTGGGTCACCAGTCCCATCTATGCCTCTCAGTTTCTTTTGCTCGCGTCCTCACTGGCAGAGCATGAGACAAGAAACAAAAAGTCCTTGACTTAGGATAAATATGACTTGCAAAAAAGCAAAACATCCAAAACACAGCACTGTAACAGCTACTGAGAAGAAATTAACTCTATCCTAGCTGAAAACCAAGACACGATAAAATAAAGATAAATATGGAGCAATTACCTGGTACCAAATTTATTTATCATGTTATTAAACTTGTAAGTCCTTGCAGTCAAGTAGGTAACAAATTAATCCCCCTGTTAAAATCTTCTCTAATTTGTGGTTGGCCCATATTTGTCTGCAACTTGAATCAAAACAGAAAACATAGAATGATTTCATTTGGAAAAGACCTTTAAGATTGAGTCCAAACATTAACCCAGCGTGATGCCAGTGCCGCATCTATGTGTCTTTTAATTACTTCCAAACATGATGATTCCACCACTTTGCTAGGCAGCCTGTTCCAATGCTTGGGAACTCTTTCTTTAAAGAAATGTTTTCTAATGCTGAGTGTAAACCTCCTCTGGCCCAACTTGAGGCTTGTCCTATTGATTGTTCCTTAGGAGAAGAGACCAATCCCTACCTTATTACAACCTGCTTTCCAGTAGCTGTTGAGAATTATAAGGTATTCCTTTTCTACCAGGCATCTTTCCTCCCACTCCTTCCCAAACCTGTAGCACTGCATGGGGTTGTTGTGACTCAAGTGCAGGATCCGGCACTTGGTCTTGTTGTACTTCATACAATTGGTCTCAGCCCATTAATCCAGCCTGTCCTGATCTTCTGCAAAGCCTTCCTGCCCTCCAGCAGATCCAACCTCACACCCAGCTTGGTGTCATCTGTGAACTGACCAAGGAAGTACTTGATCCCCTCCCAGATCATCAATAAAGTTGCTAAATACTGAGCAGTTTGGAACACCAGTCATGATGAGACACTGGCCTGAAGTAATTCCATTCATCACCATTCTCTGGCCCAGCCATCCAACCAGTTTTTCCCCAGCAAAGAATTTACCTGTCCAAGCCATGAGCAGCCAGCTTCTCCAGGAGAATGCTGTGGGAGAAAGGGGCTCTTCCTCTGGCTCACTAGGGAGAGGTTCCCCTGTTGTCTCTTTACTGAAGTCAGTATTCTGTTGCAGTTTATTATTGGTTTATCAGTTTTGCTTGCAACCTGGCTGTCCTTATCTCCCTTCTTTCTCATTTAGCTGTACTTAGAGAAGACAACAGCTGTTTTTTAACCATAGGGGCTTAACTAAAGCATAGTGTGCCAGAAAAAAAATATGTGGAAGGCATGGCATCGAGACATCTGTGTGCATCCATACGTATGATTTTGTAGTTAGAGATCATACTTTGCTTAGTCCAGAACTCAGAACTTCAGGAGAGTTGAACAAAGAGTGATTGCTTGGATTTCTAGGGTTTTGTCCTGTATTTGTACTTGGTGGCATGACCTAGGTATTAGGGTAGTGTGTTATAGGTAGGATGGTGTGTTGGTAGCAGGATGGCAACAGGTTAGGTAACAGGTTTGGCTAGGTTAGGTAATAGGTGATAGGTTGGACTTGATGACCTCTGTGGTCTTTTCCAACCTTACTGATTCTGTGATTCTTGTAAAAAACCTGTCAGTCAAAGAATGTGATGGTAAAAATTCTTATAAGTACCTGTGACAGTGAAGTACTTGGAGAGCAGCAGTCTTTACGCCTTGAAGAACCTTTGAATTCTGGAAGTGCTGTTAGTATTTTGGCTTTGGAGCCCTCATTGTTACTGGCGGAAACAGTCCTACATCTGTCTGGCCCTATATATACAAAAGTATTCAATGTGCATTTCTGATTCAATCAGCAAAGCTAAAACTTTTCACAGATGTTTGAGACTAAGGTCCTGTGCATTAAAAAGTTATGGATTTTTTTTTAACATGTCTTTTAAATTTTCAGTTGTTAACTGCTTTGCCTTTTCAGCAGGGGATTGTGCTTCTTGTTGGCAATTATCTGTTAATATGTTAGTAGACCTCTGGAATTAGAACTAAATTACTATCCTTGTTTTTCATCACTCTAATAATTTTACTTCTGTGGTTGCTTAGATCAGGTCTGCTAAACTAAAACTTTACAGCTTTTGGGTTTTTTTTTTTTCTCTGCTCTGTCAGTATTTAGATTATCATAAAATATAAGCAAATTTCTGCACTTCTGGAAATTTTACATGTTCTAATATACTAAAAGCTGGCAACTACAGAGTCAGTGAGGATACTGAAGAAAAAGTATGTGTTGTTCTAATGTATTTAAAAGGCTTCTTTATGTGCCAGTTGATAGCGGTCTGAGAATACTGTACTGTGTATTTGGTGTACATTCAGGTTTTTTTGGTACTTTTTCTAAAATGAGACTAGGATTAAATAGATTCTGTTTCTTTCCCATGTTTCCATGCTTATTGATCAAAGAAAACTTGGCAGTCCTTTTGCAGTTCCAAAGCTGATAGCTTCTCCTAAGGCCATACATTTCTGTAGATGGCATAAGACCCTGTGTCACTTACGCTCTCTGGCACAGTCTTTATGATCTGAGTAATCCATATACAGTAATACCTCACCCTTCACGAGGAACAGGTCTCCCCAAGGTCTCGCAAACTGCCAAATTTGCAAACATGCGCGGGTCATTAATACATACATACATACAAGCCATGCCCATTGCTCCACCCCCAGACAATCAGGATGCTGGAGAGTGTTTTCCACTCCTCCCCACGGGCTCTCACAGCACAGGGGAGCAAAGGGAGGCAGCCCACTCTGCCTGGGGAGAACCCCCAGAGAATCCATCGTCTTCTCTTCAGCCAAGCCGCTGCTTCCACAGCTCCCACTGGGCTGCTGCGACTGCTCATGCTTGCACTGTCTCCATGGTGGGAAAGCTCTGCACCATGGCAGGGAAGGGGTGTCCCCAGGTTTTGATCAGTGCTCTTGGAGCCTGGGAGACCTTAGCTTTTGCAACAGTGCCACACCTGAGGCCCGTTATGGTGGGGGGGTGGCGTTGGTGCCAGAGTTTCTTTTCCTTTAACATCTGCCGGTCCTGGGAGAGGCAGCACTGGCCATATTGACTCAGCCGAACAGCACTTCCCCCTACTGCAGTGGGGGAAGGGCATGGGGGAACACAAGCCTCCTTCTGGCACAGCAGCTGCGGCAGTGGCATGGGCACGTCCTGGCACTGCCCCATCCCAGCACACAGTGCTTGCCCCACTGTGGCCAGCCCACCCCCACTTTCATGGGGTGTTTTCCCTGGGGCTGTGTGATCACCAGGTGCGCTGAGCGCACAGTCCCTGAGCACAGACTTACCAGTACAAGATATGCATACAGCCCTGTCCTTGCAGCACGAGATCACACTTCCTGGCAAAAGGCCACTCGAAACTGACCTTGCCTTGGACACTCTTTGGACACTTCTTGGTCTTACGTGACAGAGAAAGAACTGAACAGGGCGGGGGACAAGGGGAACATGTGGTATAAAGATGGCCCCTTAGCAACTGCTTTTTGGAAGCCTCTCCCGCTTGGAAGCTTCTCCCACCTGGAAGACAACGTCTATGGGGATGCCATGAGGACTCGGTCGTCTGGTGGTAGTTATTAAACCCTTTTTTCTCCCTCCCTTTCTCTTTACCTTTCCTATCTCACTTTCTTCTATCACGATTCCTGCTTCACGGGATAATAAAGATTCACTATTTGACCAAACCTAACCCCTGTCTGGGATTTCCTTGCACTTTGAGATCCTGTAAACGAACCAGCATGCCTCCAGCTCAGCTGGCTGGTCCGTGACACCTTCCCTGCCTGTAGCCATGGAAACAGTAACACACCTGACGGGGTCAGTCCCCCAGCAGCAGGGGTGGGCATGGCTGTGGCGGTGCTTCTCTGAGTCTCAGCGACGACAGTGACCCACCCCGCTCTGCTCCGCTGCACTCAGAGAGAAGTGGCCGCAAAAGGTCCCCTGGGCGCTGCGCCCACTCCGCTCCAAGCGAGGAGTTTTTGTGCAGTTATGAAAGATTTACACACTCTCAGGTTAGACATGGTGTCTGAGACTTTCTCAGGATATACTTCTACCCTGAGTATGGAGAGACCAGACACCGGGACAGTGATGCATGCGGTTCCCCACACCAGTGTCCCCGACCAAGCAGAAAAGGGTTTTTTTCCCGGTGTGGGGTTGCTGCAGGCGCCAGGAAGCACCAACACAAACACCAATACACAGCAAGGCAGTGATGGCGCCAGAGCACCGTGGGGCAGTGTGAGGGTGTGGGGCAAAATTTCCTATCAATGAGCTGCCATTCTATACGGGTGGAGGGCTGTGCAGGGTGGCGGGACACCCAGACCTGTGGTGGCGTGTTATTGGAGGTCTGACTGTATTAGTAGTTTTTGGTTGTTTATTTGGGAATTTTGTAGGCATAACATTATATACTTTATTGAAGTAACTGGTAAAATATGAAATTTCAGTTAGTGTCTTGTTGAATAGTCACTACAAATGGTAAAAGTCACCAGATATTTCCGAACCCTCGGTTAAAAGAAATTCCATTCTTTACTTTTGACTTTTAGGAGATTCAGTAATTGTTTTGTTTGTGTTGATAAATTCTTGCTTTAAGTATAAAAAGGCTTAACCTCTTTTTCTAAGATAGAAATAACCAATGACAAACCCACAAGTAATGGCCTGAAAAATTCAGAAATACATTAGATTTTATGTTATTACTAGTAATTATGATAGTACATTGAATGCTTTTAGCAATCCTAATTTCATGAAAAAATTGGGAATATAATTACAATTTCCTCATTTATATAATGCTTGGACTTTTGGGGCAGTGGCTTTTTTTTTTAGTTTATTGTGCAGTGTAACTATATAAAAATGATGTATACTATCTAGCAATAACTAGTAAACTAGAAGAAAAATATATTTAATGTTAAATGGAACGAAAATATTATCAGCCAGGTTGGGAAAAGTGAAGTATTTTAAAATTCTTTTCCCCCAACAGCTGAGGCTTACCCTAACACTTTTAAAGAGCTTTTATCTATAGTGGAACTAGGTTTCTAATTCACTGAAGTATGCTTGAAATTCGTACCTCATCTATTATAAAAATATGAGTTGAAAACTGGAACTATTTGGTTTTGAGCACCTTTGCTAATTTGCTCTTAACCCTTCACTTTTTCCCACTTTTTAGCTATTATGACAATCCTTATATATTTCACAAACATATTATGGACCTACATTTATGCTGTAATTGTGAAATTATTTTTTATTATATTTTTCATCCGGAAAGTGCATAGAATGTCAAAATATGAGAATAGGTTTATTTGAGAGTTGCTCAAAAGAGTTTAAATGGAGATTAGAGTGACTCATTACTGAAACTGCAGATCCAAGTTTGGAAGACAAGGATCACAGATGTGCTAGATTGTAGATAGAAGGGAGTTGGAGAAACAATAATGCTTGGACTTCTAAGGAGAATGCATTCCCTGTAGTTGTGCTACTGTTCCCAAATCCTCAATTGGTTTAATTTCAGTGATGTAGATGAGTAGAGTATCGTTAAAGAAAATTGGCGAATACGTGGGAAAACCAGTTGGTAGTTTGTGGTGAAGTGGTCAGCCCATCTGTTTCTGATTTCTACACACATCAGGACACTTCTATTAACAAATTCCCTGTTGTTGTAGGGAACAAGGACATTGGCAATATCCTTGACGTTGCTAAGATACTTGTGCTAGAAGAATATTTATGTATGTTTTAACTTTCTTACAATACACTTTATATTTTGTAAATGGTACTGGAATATTTTATGTGACTTCTAAATGTGTGGAACTCAGGTGGACACTGAGTTAATATTCTGGCAGAAATTTCTAGTCTTAATAACTTTGTCTTAATTGTTGGAGACTGTGGAGGATCAGTTTTTTATCCAGGTAATCCTTTCCAGGCATATATTTCTGAAGGAAAAGGAAGTCTGAGATTAGCTCAGATAGATAAAACCTGGTGTTCATGGCGCCAGGGTTGTAGGTTCAATCCCTGTATAGGCATTCGCTTAGGAGTTGAACTCGATGATCATTATGAGTCCCTTCCAACTCAGAATATTCTGTGATTCTGTNAGCCCACCCAAAATACACAGTTCAGATCCTATCACAATGCACAAAAAGTTTGTCCAAAAGATCTCTGCTGAGCTCTCAGCTAGTTCCAGGCTTCTGTTTCTGGGCTCCAAAAAAACATCAGCAGTTTGTCCAGCTTTATCTCTCCATCTTCAGTCGTGGCTTAGATGGATTCTGCAGTACTGGTTCTCTCTCCTTCTGGTCCATAGATTTTCACTATGGTCGGTCCAATTCACAAACAGCAGCAGGATGCCTGGAAGAACACCTCACCCCTTCTCTCATGGGCCTGGATGGGCTTTCAATCTCTCAGCCTCCCTACGGAGGTTCTGAACCGGCACTGTACATCTTGCTACTGAGGTTTTTTTTCGTTCTCTCCCAAATATGTTATTCACAGAGGCACCTCTATCTCTATAACATTGAAGGCCCTAGCAGCACGGAGAGCCAAGGCAAGAAGTGAGCTGTTAACCCCCTCGCTGCCAGAGCAGCAAAAAAAACCCCTAAACCGTAACAGCTGTATAACGGATTTTCCATTAATCAGTTTTAAGTTCCTTAAGCTCTCGTAGTGTTCGACTCACCTTATTTTTTTCATCTTGCCCCCTGCCCTCCTTCTCTATGAAGGGAGGAAAGAACCTAAAAATCATGTTCTGGCTCTATTTAGAAATCACTGCAGTCTCAATTGTCCTGAAGTATATTTCAGTGTTTTCTAGAATGTATGTTTTTAGACTCATGGGCTTGACTATTTGAGTGGCACACATTCTACTTTGGGAAGTAGAATATGATCTGGTTTTGGAATACTTCTTAGTTAGTTGATTCACTTTAGTACCCAGGAGCAGAAATACACGTATGTGCCTGTGTGCGCAGTCACAAATGTGTACCATGTATCCTTGAGGAGGATAATGCTAGAAAAAGAAAACAATTGCAAAGGTGAGTGATGGCTTTGGCTTTCTCTACACAAGACTGTACAACTAAATGGCTCTGTGGATGAAGACAGACATGAGGACTAAGAAACTGTGATGATGAATGGGAGAAGTTTAGGTTGGGACTGAAAAATAGCAGGATAGGACTCAGGGTAGTCTGTTTAAAGTGCTCAGTATGGTAGTCTATGGGAAGAGCTTGAAAGGGAGGGCAAACAAGTTTTTCTGTCAGTGAAAGGAAATAGAATCCGTATGTGCACAGTTGTCACCAAGTAATAAAAAAGATCATTAGGGAGGAAGATCCTCATGGAAAGTACGTCTTCACTCTTTGTTGTTATAGGTGGGACAGCTACAAACATCAGCTACAAACATCAGAAATAGCATATAATAAATTTTTGAAAGTATTATTTCACGGCTGAGAGTTGTGGACTCTGACAACTGAGATACCACATGTAAAATATGGTCTGTGATTCATTACTCTGTTACTGTGCTTTATTGTTCTTGCCTTTTAAAAAATAATTATTTTTATTTTAAACCTTGAATTTTGGATTGCACACTGGCATTGGCTCTGCCAGGTATGAGAGAACCTTCCAGCAACTTCTTGAAAAAAGTTCTCCCCATTGCCCCCCCACTTCCCGCCACCAGAAAACCCCAATACAACCTATTACAGGAACTATGTCATAAGGAAAATTAAGTGGAGAAACCCATGAATTGTTATTCAGTCTACATCCCTGTCCAATTATTTTTTTTCTTAAACAAGAAGTAAACAAGTTTTTGTGTCAACATTTTCACATTGCTTCTTTTAATATGTAAAATATATCATTTTTTATATATGTGATATATAATTATAGGGTTTTCCTTTTAACCTATAACGTTTCATCAAAAAGTGGCAAAGGAATCAGAAAATGTTGAGCAACACAGCCATATTAAAATAGCCTTTACTCATTATTTGCATAGTAGTATAGGAATGTGCATATCACTCCAATGTATTTGGTTTTAACGTTGTATTTTCTCTTCTCTGGAATATTAAATATATTTTCCAGTGGGGTGAGAAAAGTACAACTAGCTTTCTGTTGAATAACTTCTAATATCAAATATCTAAAGGAAGTAAGAGAAAGTTAATGATATGATTTAGTCTTGAGGTGCAAGAACCGTTTTAGTAAAATTAAATGTCTGTTGGTCTTCATGTTAAATTTGTGTATATGTGCAAACACTTTTGTTTAAGTTTTCAGTTAATGTTTTCTTTCTCTCTTACTAATAACTGTGGGCTTCAAATGCTTTCAAAATAGCTCTTCTTAAACCCTGTCTTCATGCCCAAACCAGAAAGTAGTTTAGCAGGGATGAAACTTAATCCAAATTTGGACCTTTCCCCAACAAATTTCAAATCGGTTTTATCCATCTTCAAAAATTTTTTCCTGAAGAGAGAAATATGAGCAAGAGCAAAGTCTGTTGAGACTGTAATGCTGCAATTCCCTGATTACTGCTCCCCACGTTGCATCCCCTTCCCCTTACTGCTGAAAGGGAGACATTTCTGTTCTTGTTCTGGCACTAGCAATTGTGTTGCTGAGCAGCAAAACAGTTGTGCCTTGATACTGAAAACTGTGTCTTGCCTTTTCTCGGTGGGTTAGGTTTCTATCAAATCAATTTTCTAATTTGGCTTGCTGCATGAAGTTTTAATGCCAGTATGGGAGATGGGACAGGAAAGTATTTCTGTGACTAGTGGGGAAAGAGCTCTACTCCTTCTGGAGCAGCTGCACTCTATGCTAGCTTCAACTAGCATAGTAAAACCTCAAAGTATACAATACTGATCTATAAGCATTAGTCCATGCCTTCAACATAGAGCTGTCATTCTCAATATTTATTTCTAGTATTTCTTGCACATTAATTATTCTGTTTCGAAGTACTGTAAACATGTGAGAATTCAGAACATTAATTATATCAGAAAAAAACCCCACAAACAAGCACCAAACTCTAAAACCAAAGGCCAGTTCTTTGGCTCAGTTATACTTAAGTGGCCCGGAACAGTTGAAATGACAGCCTGAAAGATATGCAGATAAAACCATGAAAATAAGATTGTGGAACCAATTAAAATAAGAAAAAATCCACAGACAATTTTTAGACATGTATCGGGATGATAGTTGTGATTCTAATTTTTTTTCATCCATTTTATTTCTTTTTTTCTTGCCTTCATAGACTTGAATCAGTTTATAATGAGAGTACTTGAAAAACGTAAAAAGAAAGCAAGCTGCACCAGTGAGGATTTATATCAGACATAGCTAGAAAACATAATTATTTGTCATCTTGAAAACAAACAGAAATATAGTAAATATTTTGACATTGCAGCAAACATTTTAAGACTATCGGTTTCATACACTATTAGCAAATACACTATATTATATAACTTTCCACCTGGATTTCTGTTTGTGGGAAGGAGAGAATATATGCACACTGGTAACAGATGTTATTCTAGGCTCTGTTCTTGTCTCAGAATAACGTTTTCCACATAGATCTCACTCATACAAAAACGTAAAAAAACCCAAATCACATTTTTCTTCAGTTAAGGGTCGAGAGTACACACCTATGCCAACTATAACTCCGGAATTGCCTGCTGCATTACACTTCTAGGTGTTCTAACAAACAAATATTAGTGAAGATACTCATGCTGACTTTCCCACAGCATTAGAAAAGAAAGTTTTTCATGAATGGTTCAAGAATACATGGGGGAACTACTCTCCATTGCATTCTGAAATGCTCAGAACCCATTATTGTACTGTAATATGAAATGTAGTACCCACCCCATAAAGTGCTGTAAGGAGCCTGAGTGGTTGCACTAAGAACAAATCACAGGATTATCTTGCCTAATTTTTTTATGCTCCTCACTAAGTCATGCCATAACATTATTGTTTTGTAGTTAGTCAGGAATATTTCTAAGTAAACAAATCCTTTCAGCTTCAGTTCATAATACACATTGATAATGATTCTTGAAAGTTTTCAGAATTATACTTTTTCTTTCTGATGTTACTTACCTTTAATTCTACTTGGATGACTACAATAAATATACATACCACTTTTCTAATTTTGACTTTAAACAAGAGAGCTATTCACCTTTGATATAAGTCTAAAATACTCCCATACCTTTTGAACCCAGTGATACCTATGTTCTGAAATGAGTATGAGGTTCTCTTTGATTTTATACACAGTGAGCCCCCAGAAGCCACAGGGGTATGGGTCCCAGCCAGCTGTGTGAGTAATGAAATTCGTGAATATAACAAATCAATGAATATTCAATTAGGCCCCAGATGTAGCCACACCCCCTCCACTAATGAGCTCTAGAGGGCTACAGGCAGGGCTTAATTGAATATTCATGGATTCACTGTCTTCATGGATTTCATCTTTTGCATAGTTTCCATGGACCCGTTCCCCTGTGAAAAGAAGGGGAGTCACTCTGTCCCTTGTTATGCCATGCAGCAACATATCCATATCCAAAGCAATTCTCAGAATATTTTAAAAAGTATTAAAACTAAAAGCAAAAACGAAAACTGAACATCTTTTTTGATGTGGAAATCTGACTTTGAATCTAATTTCTTTACATTTTCTTCTTTCGTTATATATATTTTTGAAATATCCAAAGTTTAGTGGTGTATGACAGGTTTGTGTTAGTCCCAGTATATGTTTTTAAATCCCTGTTAACCCCATTCATGTTTATCTAAAGAAATGAGGGATGACGTATATTAAGAGAAAGTGAAGAAATATTTTGAAAGGAAAATCTCTGTACTTTTTAATTTGAATTACTTTATGCATGTTTTCATTGTTCAAGGTGTTCATATTGCACAATATTTCCAGATTGAGACAGAGATAACATTGTGTCATGTTCAGAGAATGGGTGTAAACTAGTACATGCCTGTTTCATATTTGGATCAATGATATTAACCTCAAAGAGCTTACATTCAAAATCAAATCAGAAACACTGTTCCTCAGGGTATGATGCCTCTAAGCATACATTGTATATGGTGAATAACATATCCTTTTACAGAAGGACATGTCATTTTACTCAAAGTAAAACCTTGTGACGCTTTCAGCAGGAAATGTTAAAAATGTTGATAAAGTAGATGCTCTCAGCCAACAACACAACCGTTTCAGATGTTTGTATCCCTCTCCACAGGGTGGATAACAGATAGATGTTCACAGGTTATTCTGAGCTGGAAGGGACCCTCAGGATCATCTAGTCCAACTCCCGAGTGAACACCCACCAAGGGATCAGACCCACAACTGTGGAACCATAGGCACCAAGCCTCCCACCAACTAGACTATGTCACTGAGCTCATCATCAAGTCTTCTCTTAAACACCTCCAGGGATGGCAACTCCACCACCTCCCTGGGCAGACCATTCCAATGAGAGATCACTCTCTCTGTGAAAAACCTCTTCCTAACATTCAGTCTAAACCTCCCCTGGTGTAGCTTAAGGCCATGTCCTCTCATTCTGGTGTTGTCAGCCTGAGAGAAGAGATTCACACCCACCCAACTGTAACCTCCCCGCAGGTAGTTGTAAACAGCCATGAAGTCACCTCTGAGTCTCGTCCAGGCTGAGCAACCCCAGTTCCCGTAACCGCTCCCCATAGGTCTTGTCCTCCAGTCTTTTCACCATCCTTGTCGCCCTTCTCTGCACCCTCTCAAGCAGCTCAACATCCTTTTGAAACTGGGGAGCCCAGAAGTGGACACAGTACTCAAGATGTGGTCTGACCAGCGCCGAGTACAGGGGAAGGATAACTTGCCTGGTCCGACTGACCACACTGTTCCTAATACAGGCCAGGATCCCATTGGCCTTCTTACCCACCTGGGCACACTTTTGGATCTATTAAGTTTTCTGTCAATCATTACTCCTAAATCCCTCTCCATTTCACCACTCTCCAGACACTCATTCCCCAGTCAGTAGTGATGCATGGGGTTGTTATGTCCAAAGTGAAGAACCCAGCACTTAGTCTTGTTAAATCTCGTATTAGTGGAGTCTGCCCATTTCTCTAGTCTGTCAACTCAGAATATTCTGTGATTCTGTGTGATTTTGCATGATCGTAAGACAGCTTTGTACCTGGTATGTTGTAACATGAGTTTCCTAACCATACTCTTTATCCATGGAAAGAAGTGATTAGCTTTAGGAAATTAAAAAAAAGAAATTACTTTCTGCTATTATTTGAAAGCACTATGAAAAAAGATTATTAACTTCAGCCCTCAATTCTGGTATATGCAAGATGATGAGCACCAAAAATAGTTGATAGAAAGCAGCTATTCTTTTTAAGGCCTTCACAAAGAACTGAAGAGTGGGTAATGGAAAAAACCAACAGAGAAAATTGCAAAGAACAAAGTTGACATTGACAGAAACTTCACAGGTACCGACTCCTTCCATTTGGTTTAATGTGTCTCATATTCAACAGCTAGACAACTCGAGATCTTTACAGTTCAACTTTGTATAAAGTGCGCTCTTTTACTAGACTTTGCTTTCTTTTTTGTTTTAATTATCTGAGTTATAATAATCTCGTAACATGAGCAAAAGTTGTGAAATATTAATAAATATGTATTTTTTATCAAGGAGAGAAAAGTATCTCTAGCAGGGAAGGGAAAATTCTGAGATTGTTCTAAATGAAAGTATTTTTTGTAATTTTTTCAAACTGTATGTTCTGCAGCTATTAACTGAAGGGGACTGAGTATTGTACATGAGTGATTTTTTTCATAAATAGAAAAGATGAATTTCTAACCAAAACAGCTTGGTTTGGAGATACCCACTTTAGACCTTTCCAAGGTTTGCTATGATAAAGTCTTTCTCAATTTTTCTCGTGATGCACTGTGGACATCTTAATTTGCATGATATTCATAGCTAGAACTTCTTGTAGCTGTAGTTTTTCTGGAACAGATGATGTCCTGCTAACAGGCCTTGCAACACAGGTAAAAAAACCCCAAAACAAACATGTTGGAACCAAGTGTGTGTTTCTTTCTGCACGTTAGATGGCGAGTTGGACTAGACGATCCTTGTGGGTTCCTTCCAACTTATAGTATTCTGTGATTCTGTGAAATTCCCCATCTGGTAGCAGCATTTCAATTGGAAGCAGCTCAGATAAACAGGAGCAGCATTATCATTATCATTAGAAGGGAAACTGCAGCATGGTCGGGAGATATTCAGCTCTCTAAACTGATATTAGAGGAATCCTGCTAAGCTTATTTTTTTTTCACCCCATACCAATATTTTCAATTATAGAATTTCTAACTGTGAGCAGAATATTTGAAACCAAGGCCACCATCTCTCAAGACCAGTAGGAAAAAATACATACTAGATGGTCTTTTGAAGAATCCAGAGAGCCACTCCATTTCTAAATAAGATCTTTTTCTCTGTCTGAGTTGAATGTGACACTAAAATGCAATATACGGGAAGTGAACAGTGTGC
>WEKX01001843.1:10797-24697 GCA_013390025.1 Pitta sordida
TATATATATATATATATATATACAGTTGGCCCTCTTGCACTTTGCACCCCCCATATTGTGGCTTCAGATCTTAGCGGCATGATTTTTTAACAAGGAAGGAGACCTATTTTCGCAACTGCGCATGCGCGACCTGCCGCCCTCCCTGCAGGGCCGGGCCAGTCTCACCCCACAGGGAGTCCCAGTGCCACCCTTCGGCAAAGCAGAGGCACTACGCATGCGTCACCAGGAAGCTCTGCAAATCACTGAGGCAGATTTGTGGATAAAATTTCTCTCAAACCAGTGAGGTCACAATGGAGGAGTTGCAGTGCAGTGAGGTATTACTGTAATTTATGAATATGTTGAAGAGCACAAGGCCTAAAATGGAGCCCTGTGGAATCCCACAAGTGACAGGTTGCCCATTTGATGTTACCCCATTCACTGTAACCCCTTGTGCTCAGCCTGTATGTCTCCAGCACATCCAGGTAGTTAAACAGAGCTGTTCAATCACTACTACTGCAAAGCAGAATCTGGAAATTATCACTAAAAATGCTGAGGTTTTTCTACTCTGTACTCTCTAGTTTTTATTTGTATCTAACTTGTTTACAGATATGTCTTTTCTACAATACTGATCTAACAGACCCATTTATATTTTTACAGTACCTCTTCAGGGGAAGAAATTATATTTTCTTTTCAATATATGAACACAAAAATTATGAATAAGTACCAAGAGAAACAATTTTAAAATTTAAAATGTTTTACTTTACTGCCTTCATCTCTTTTATGTTCAGTGGTACTAGCAAGAGCAGTGTTCTCAGCCACTCCCAACAGAAAAACCCAAGAACATGTAAGCAGTTGGAACAACCTTCCCTTCTCTTTCCAATAACCCAACAGCTGCTTACCATGCATTTGAATAACACTGTTTTTCAGTGCAACATGGTAAAACTTTGTTGATTTACTTGCATTTTTTCCTATCTAACTGAAAGAACAAATCCTTCAATTTATTATGCATGTACAGCTCTGTATGACTTTCTGCAAAAGCACTGATTTCCTTCTCCAGTTTTCCTTTTTAGTAACATTATGTTGTTTGTTCTTATGAGAGTTCCTTGACAAAGAATAAAATGCTTTCTTTTTCTGGAATGTTAAAATGAGTAGTTATCATCAAACACATGGATTTTTAAGGTATAGTTTTGTGTCTCAGCAAAGAGATTGAAATAAAATTTTTATGAACACCATACCTTTCCATTTCCCCTAAACTCTCTAACTTTCAAATCCATACTGATTTCCATTGAAAGGTTTCCCATTGGGAAGGGAATTACACGAAAAACACAAGTGCTAGAACTGTACTGAGGAAACATTTTTGTGCTTTGTTATGAGTCAGATGGGATGGAGTCAAAACATATGACTTGGTCTTAAGAAACACTGGCTAAAAAATAATCAAAATTGCAGATATACATCTGCTTTTACAGTTTATAACATCTGGACTGAAATTCTATTGTCCAACTGCAAGTGATAAATATTCTCTTTCCATTCCTTCATTGGATCTACTCTGAATGATGAATTTCTAATTTTTTAAAGCTTAGAGATTTTATAGAAGAATCTGAAAACAAATCTGTGTGTAAAAATTATGTCTGAGTATATTCTTTCTCTTCTGGCAGTTTTAGTTGTACCCTTCACTTGCTGTAGCTTCCTCAAACTGCAATATTCAAATGTGAATTTGTCTCATGAATATCATTCCTTTTTATATCTGTATGGGAAGTAATATTTGCACAGAGCTTCAAACCTTGCCTTCTCACAATCATGGTGTCAGGGATGAGTGAACCTTGCACAAGAGATGGCAAGGAAAAAGGCTGATTTAAGGATTTTTTTCTCTTTTTTTGAAGACACCTTTGGTAGTTGGGAAGCTTTCTTTCCTTCTCCAACCATTTAGAACAGTTCACTCCCTGAAAAAGACAGCCGTTTCACAGATGACCTTGGAGTCCCCACAAGCAGGGGGAGCTACGCTGTTAAGAAGGCTTGTAGAGGAAAAGGGATTTGCATTCTTTCATGCAAAAATCTACACACACCATTAGCCAGCATTCTCATCTCTGGAAAATAAATTTTTCCTAAGTCCTTCCACAACCTTGCATTTCGTGGGTACCTGCATTATTTTCCTTTACATATGGCAATTGCTCTTCAGAACATACAGTGTTGGAAAGGGGATTGCTGCGAAAGAGGAGAAAAACAGGTGTTGAAACTTGAAATTAGTTATTTGAGCAATATAGAATTTTTCCTGGAAAAAAAAGGAAGATTATGTGTTGTTTCCATTTTTTGTTTTGTTTGCTTTTAACTTTTTCCCTGAAAAAGTCTGAATGGCTTTTTTTCAAGAGGTATCTTAAGAGAAAATATAGTCCAGGAAGTTAGTACAAGAATTTGACTTCATGTCTTCAGAGAGGGGTGGTGAATGGTGATGGGTTGTTTGAGAGAAATAAAATACAACTCTCATACAACACAGAAAGAGGTCATTTATCCTGAACCTTCTTCTTCTACATGGTCATTACCTCATGAGCTTCATTCACTCATTTGAATGTCAGCATCTTATGAGAAAGACAATGGACTACTGTCTCTCACCTGATCCTGTTATCTCAAAAACACAGAAGCAGCAGGTTTTAGTGCCACTGAAGAGTCATCCTACGTGTCTTGAATAGCTCATTTCACACTGTGTAGGAAAAAGAGAAGGGAGAACTATTTCATCTTGAAAATTCATTTGGTAGAGGAGGAAAATGTTATACAAAAGATTCTGCATAATAGACTTGTTTCTTGTGGTCTTCTGCTTTGTTAAAATAAACGTATGTTTAAGCCTAGAGTGAACACCCAAATTTAGAACTCTCTGCCCTCAGTTGTGTACATATTCTTGTGGACAGTATGAAAACAAGAAGTTCATTGTTACATGTTAAATTTATACTCAGTAAGCCTGCCAAGAGTGTTTCCAGTTGATTTAGAAATATGTCAAGCTATTGCCTTGGAAAACAGGATATTAAAATGTTTGTTGATAACTTTGTTTCCCCTGAAAGAAAAGAAAAGAAGCCTTCCCTGAACTGTCACATAATGACATTGGACATGTCTTTCAAATCACAGTTCATTCTAGTTAAAACATACATGAAACATTAAATTGATTAGTTACTTATATGCATAACTAATTGTGTCTTGCTTAAAGCAAGTTGTGTAGAACAATAAAAATCCTTGATCATGATGCAGTATCCGATCAATTTAAGTAACTCTAGTTCTGGATGTACTCATCATTTTTATGCATAAGATCAGTGTCACCAGGTGTACAGTTATCACAGTAAAACTATATCTCTGACAATTACTGTTGGAGTTTTCATTCACAAGCTTCCCATTTGTTTTGCACTAGACCCAGCAGGAAGATAATTTAGATAAGAAAACAGGTAAGAGCATGATTTATGGCTAAATATCTCCTAAATATTCTGAATTATATTGTTGACATACATCTATGTACATGTATGTTCATATATGTGTGCGCTTATAATGTATGTAAATGGTACCTTTTATATTGCCTACTTGAAATCTGTGTTATTCCTACAAGTCTACAGAAGGCAGCAATTACTTAGTAAGAAGTCAAGAATTTCACTCTGTATTATTAGGAGACTGGAAACATATGTGGGGCTATGAGCAAATTATCACTATATGACTGACTTACAAAAGGTTCAATTAAATAAAAAAATTTTATCAAGCCTATCTGCCCTATCTGCAAAAGAAGTACCTTTAAACATTGTGAATGCATTTTGATATCTTCTGCCTTCCTATAGTCGTATCTGGCATAGCAAGACAATGTTTTCCTATATTGCTTTGTTTTCAGTCTTCCATAACAAAAAAGAGAGAATTCATGTATTGTATTAAACAGTTATTGCAAAATGAATCATTATGAGGTTAATTATGGCACGTACTAGCTACCGCATTTGAAATCTTGCCATTGGCTAAATTTGATCTCTTTCTTGAAAACAAGTAAAAGTCCACTAGATTTTTTAAAATACTTTTTACTATCAGTTTTCTTAACAATATTAGTTGTGTATCTACTTCTTATGGTCATTAGTATTTGTTCTTTAGGTTCCACAAAATTTTTACCACAACATGAACAATACTCTCAATCAAACAAACACACACACACACAAAAAACCAAACACACACACAATAAACAAAAAAACACCCACCACAATAAAAACCAAAAAAGAGAAGAAAACACTAAACCAAAAATAAGCAACTTCTTGCTATTAAGAGAAACATTTAACAAACCCCTACTCAGTACAGCTCCCTAAGCAAAAATTTTAAAGGTCTGCATAACACTATCTTCAAGGCTCTCTCAACCTGATGGTAGAAAGAGAAGGGTCTCAAATTCCAAAATTTAGGTTGAGAGCCACCAAACATTTAACTGCTTAATGTGAAGCAGACTAGTCCCAATGACTGTAAGGTTCACAGGTTCATGGATTATTCCAAGTTGGAAGGGACCCACAAGGATCATCTAGACCAACTCCCAAGCGAGTGCCCACCCAGGGATCGAACCCACAACCCTGGAGCCACAGGCACCACACTCCCATCCAAGCCTCCCATCGTCTAGACCATGTCACTGGGTTCGTCATCCAGTCTTTTCTTAAACACCTCCAAGGGATAGTGACTCCACCACCTCCCTGGACAGACCAGTGAGAAATCACTCTTCCTGTGAAAAACCTCTTCCTAACATCCAGTCTAAACCTCCCCTGGCGCAGCTTAAGGCCATATCCTCTTGTCCTGGTGCTTGCAGCCTGAGAGAAGAGATTTACACCCACCTGGATCTATGTGCCTTAATCTGACTGTTTACTTACTTGCCTCCCTGCAGCTAGCAAAATCTTTTCCAAGCATGGAATTCATTTCATGGAGGATGTGTCTTCACTGGGAAACTAGGTGTGTCAACACCTAAGGTAACAAATGACTAATAATTTCCTAATGAAGACAGGCAATTTGCAGCTTTCACACTTTAGTAATTCACTACAGCAGATTATGCTGCTGCAAAGGTCCAGCCTGATCTCTAAATTCACACTGAAAATCCAAACTAATTTATCTTCATGAGGACTTTAACTCATACTGGTAATCTTAGTTATTGTGTGCTAGCTAAACTGAGTAATGAACACCTCGATTTTTTTAAGAAAACAAGATGTAAGAGATAATTCATGTGTTTACCAGAAATCTAAATTCCGACTCATCTGAAAACAAAGAAGTCTACTAATGATTACATTGAGAACAGTCTGGTGATCTTTATCATCTTAGTGTTGCAAAAGGAGGAAGTTTCTTGAACTGTTGAGATGTAAATACTTTCTGTTTCAGACCAAAAGTGCCCTTGTGAAGCAAGTCCCTCAGTAGCCTCCAATTTCCATGTGCAGGTTTTCATTGTAGGACAGCATCAGAGGCCATGAACTGATATTATTTTGAACGAGATTGATATACAGTGCAGAACTTCACGTAATACACTTCTGTCTAATAACGCTTCAGCTGTAGCATTCATTTTGTGCCAGCCTAGAGCTAACTTGAAGTAATCTCTCCTTAATGCAAATATGTTGCATGGATGGCCTTGCTACCTGTTAAGGCAGACACAGTCAGAATAAGAGATACATCAATAGCTCACACAGAGGAACAGTGCTTTTGTCAGCCTTCACAGTAACATGTCGCAAAATTATAAAATTAAATTGTTACAATTCCATATGAAGAGTTGAACTAAGCTTAGCTGTATGGTCATACTCAAAACTTATGTGTGAAATTGAACCTGTTTAAACCTACACTAAAAATTAATAATGTTGAGCAGGAAAAATAGTGCAGTACTTTCAGCAAATCCATGTTCCACATTTTAATAATCAAGAATGGTACATGCCCTAAAGTTAAGTTTTTCACTGTTCAACTTTTAAGTCATATGTCAGGTTCTCACCTACATTGGTGTTACACTTGTGACAGATGGCAGCTCCAAACTGAGTCCTTTGAACATCATTTAAGGTCAAGACCTCAGCTGTTTGTCCCTCATATTAGACTAAGGAACTGTAATGCCTTAGGACAAGTGTTGAATATCAAGGCAACCAGCACAATCAGGGTTTTTTTGTATGATTCAAGAAGCTCTTTTAGGTCTGCAAATATGCCAGCGGAGTACATACACACTAATCAGTCACTATTATTAAGCCTGACCAGAAAAATATCCTCTTTGCATGAGAGTGTATGGGCATTCGCTTGGGAGTTGGACGCAACGATCCTTGTGGGTTCCTTCCCACTCGGCACATTCTGTGATTCTGTGAGACAGACTCAAAATTGTACCCAAGTATCTCGTAAACAAACGATAAGGCCAAAATGAACATATTTACAAAGGTTTATAATTTGAACACAGATAAAAAAGGTCTAATTTATCTAAATCTCAGACATTTCAACAGGTCTTTGATAAGCACTATTCCACTTGCTCAAGAAAAATGTTCAGCATTGACTACATGTTGAAAACATATTTATTCTATTGACAATAAAAAAGAAATACCAATATTGGCAAATCTGTTTCAATGAGGAATCATCTAGTCTAAGGAACTCCTGAGGTAGCTACAAGACACATAACATCTAGCTTTTGAAATAAAGGCAATCAGGAAATTGTTTCAACAAAGCAACAGTGAAACATATAGAGTTATTATAGATATCCACATAGTAACTGGGGACATGGTAATTACAATATCAATCAAAGTGGAACATTTTCACAGGATATTCCAAGTTGGAAGAGACCCACAAGGATCATCTAGTCCAACTCCCCAGCAAATGCTCACACAGAGATTGAACCCACAACCCCAGAGCCATGGGCACCACACTCTGTCCATCTGAGCCTCCCTTCATCTAGACCATGCCACTGAGTTCCTCATCCAGTCTTTTCTTAAACACCTCCAGGGATAGTGACTCCACTAGCTCCCTGGGCAAACCAGTCCATGAAGGGATCATTCTCTCTGTGAAAAATCTCTTCCTAACATCCAGTCTAAACCTAGCCTGGTGTGGCTTAAGGCCATGTCCTCTTGTTCTGGTGCTGGCAGCTTGTGAGAAGAGATACACCTGCCTGACTGCAACCTCCCTTCTGGTAGTTGTAAACAGCAATGAGGTCACCTCTGAGTCTCCTCTTCTCCAGGCTGAACAGTCCCAGTTCCTGTAGCCACTCCCCATAGGGCTTGTTCTCCAGTCCTTTCACCATCCTTGTCTCCCTTCTGTGGACCCTCTCAAGCATGTTCAACATTTTTCAACAGTGCTGAGTATAAGGGAAGAATATCTTCTCTAGTCCTACTGGCCATATTGTTCCTAATACAGGTCAGGATGCCATTGGCCCTCTTTGCCACCTGGGCACAATGTTCAGAAACAGAGGAGAGAGAAGGCAAGTATGCAAGTAGAAAATAATAATTTAATTCAGCTGAAGGTGGTAAATGCAAAGAATCTGGACAGATGACAGCAAAGATGTTTCAGCAGAAGTGAAAATGAAAATTTTATAGTACAGGAAGCTGTACAAAAATTCTGCAGATAATTAGACTAACCACAGTGGGTACTCAAGGGAAGACGTTTTCCTGAGACACAGGATATTTTGGCAGTGGTCAGAGAAACATGAAGGAGTTCTGAAGCAGCTAGATACAGTGTTGTGTTACATGAGATTGCAGTGCTTGCTGTCTAAAAAATGGACATAAATTCATAGCTTTAAGTCTCCTGTTGTCTGACTTTCAAAAATATCACATTGCTTTTTAGGCACTGTATACTTTTCTAGAATAATCTCCCTAGATCAACTATCATTTGAGAATGCAAAATTATTTTAGGAATTTCTATACTACAAGTAAATTGAACTCAGATTGAAACAGACCAAAATTTAACAGAAACTAAGAAGGAAAACCTGGCTGCCATGTTTGCCAGTGGGAGCTACAATGTACAAAGCTTCAAGAGCAGAAATGGAACTGCTGTAATAGAAAGGTGTTTTGTTCTTACACTACCACTAATATTGTCTAAAGGATTACTGAACAGGATGCTAAAAACATTAATCTCTTACAAACTTCAGCTCTTATATTGAGTACAAATTAGGTGGATGTGTACAGGACACACACATAAGAATCCTGCAATGCAAGTCTTAGAGAAAACTGAGAGCAGTTTATAGAGCAGATAACTAGAGTAGCCCAAATTGCATGGGCCTATGAAAAATAGTATTTTATTACAACACAGATTATAGGTCACTGTCTCAAGTTAGTATGATATAGTATGATATGTGTGGTAAATACATCTTAGTATTTTATTTTTATGGTTCTTTTTTGTATTTCATATTGTTTTTAAATTGCACTGTCTGTAACATTGTCTAGCTAGAGTCCAAAACTGCACAATGGTATGCCACTATTGACATAGCTAATGCCTTTTTCTCAATACCTCTGGCACCAGAATGCAGACCTCAGTTTGCCTTCACCTGGAGGGGCGTACAATATACATGGAATCGATTGCCCCAGGGGTGGAAACACAGTCCCACTATTTGCCATGGACTGATTCAAACTGCCCTAGAAGAGGGTGGGGCTCCAGAGCATCTGCAATACATTGATGACATCCTAGTGTGGGGAAATACTGCAGCAGAAGTGTTTGAGAAAGGTGAGAGAATCATTCAAATTCTTCTGAAAGCCGGTTTTGCCATCAAAAAGAGCAAAGTCAAGGGGCCCGCTCGAGAGATTCANTATTGGGGAAACAAATCACCCTGGCATCTTGGAAATAATTACAAGTTGGCCTGAAGGTGAAGATTTCAGTCTCAATGAGGAAGAAGAACAAGAACAAGTAACACGTGCTGAAGAGGCTCCACCATATAACCAATTACCAGACGAAGAAACGCACTATGATTTCTGTCGCCCCACGCCGCCGCCGCTGCCATGGCGGGCCCCGGAGGGGAGAAGAAAATGTTACAGACAGTGCAATTTTAAAACAACCATATGAAATACAAAAAAAGGAACCATAAAAATAAAATACTAAGATGTATTTACCACACATATCATACTATATCATGCCAACCTGAGACAGTCACGGATTACTAAGTGCTTCACCATTTCTACATCTAGAGTTCAGCTTTCAAAGAACAAGATCTTGTACTGGGCAGATGATGTATTGATTAGGTAGGTATAACTCAATTAGCAAATCAATTTATTGCTATATCAGTAGAGGACAGTTAATCAAAAGTATGTTCTGTTATGGTGCAATCTCTAATTAACAATTACATAAAGCGGTTCATTTTTCCAGCATAAACAACTCTTGTGATTAGTTTTTGTAGAGAAGCTTGGAAAGCTGTTCCACATTTCATTAAGTCCATTTATGTCGAACAAGTGAATATATTCCATCACTGTTGAGAAACAAATCTAAAAGAGAAAGGATTCCTATGATTTACAAAATACCTGTAACTCCGTTTCTAGTGGATACTTGTTTGAAGTCAGAGTGAATGAAATATATTTAGTCCAATTTTGAATAAAATGATTCCAGAAAAAACAGTCAGATGATAAAAGCCAATGCTTCTAGAGATGGATATACAACATAAACATTTTTGAAGGACTGCATCACTGGAAGTATTTATTACTCTTCTGAAAATCTGTTCATGAAGAATGAGTTTTTCTGTGTGACATACGCTGTTGTGATTCACAAGGTCTCAGTAAATTTACATGAAAGTAGAATATTAAAAGGTACAAAGAGAGTATTATGCCAAAACATGCAGCTAGATATTTTATACCACACAATATAGACCTGCGTGACAGTCTTAGGCAGGTATTCACAACTAGACTGATGTGGTGATAAAGACTGAACTCAGATTAGTTAAGTGTTAACAATCTCTAACCTACAAAGACATAATCAGCAGATTGCCAGAACTATGCCTCAGGCCTAGTTATGAGGACATTATTATTTGTCTGGGATATTCCTAATGGGAAAAGGCAGAGGTAGTGTGTTGTGATACTATCTTTTAAAATTAGTCATGTATAATTATCAGAAAACTTCCATTTGCTAGAGGCCTCATGTGAAGCTCCGAGTCTGTGAGATGGGCATACCTGTAAAAGCAATTGTCAACCAAAAATTCATTAGCAGAACTCTGTCTAGAATGCTATACTCTTGGTCTCACTGCATGTCTGGTGGTGCAACACTCAGGAAGAGAAACCAATGGACCATATCCTAACGGACCATAGCCTAATGGACCATATCCTAGTACCCAGAAAGATTAATTATAAAATCCAGAGGATAGTCTAAGGAGCAAGTTATGACAGCTGGAATGGGAGCCAGTGTAAATCAAAAGCAATCCACAGCAAGACTTACTCAAGGCTGATTTGTAAAGTGGCATTAAAAGGAAGAGCTGTTCCTATGTATGACTGCTACTTAGCATCAGAAAACTGACGAATTTGCTGTGCCTTCTCTTCACAAGTAGTTCACAGGTTTTTCTGAGTTGGAAGGGACACACAGGATCATCTAGTCCAACTTCCAAGCAAATGCCCACCCAGGGATCAGGCCTACAAGCGTGGAACCACGGGCACCACGCTCCATCCGTCCAAGCCTCCCACCATCTAGACCATGTCGCTGAGCTCCTCATCCAGTCTTCTCTTAAACACCTCCAGGGATGGCAACTCTACCACCTCCCTGGGCACACCATTCCAATGAGAGTTCTGACAATGAAAGCAGTCTTGTAAATAAGATAAGCACTATGGTACCATCTTTGCCATGTTTGGCACTGTTTGTGTAAATTCTAGTTTACAATAATTTGGGGTTTCATTTGTGAAAATAAGTTTTTCTTTTATATACATAATATAAATTCTACATGGCAGTTTTGTAATTGAACTTGTGATAGGGAGAAAAAAGATAGTTTTACTTTACTCCTTATATGTTTTTCCCTTTTTTTAAGAAAAAGGAAGAAGAGATGAGACATAAACATTGTTTTACATCTTGGGAAACAAGATGATTCCTTTGTCTTACTGAGGTCTGGAAATTTTCCATTCAATAGAACACATTTTTTTCCTAGCGCTTCACTTTGGACATAACAACCCCATGCATCGCTATCGGCTGGGGGATGAGTGGCTGGAGAGTGGTGAAATGGAGAGGGACTTAGGAGTAATGATTGACAGGAAACTTAATCTGAGCCAGCAGTGCGCCCAGGTGGCCAATGGCATCCTGGCCTGTATTAGGAACAATGTGATCAGTCGGACTGGGGAAGTTATGCTTCCCCTGTACTCCGTGCTGGTCAGACCACATCTTGAGTACTGTGTCCAGTTCAGGACTCCCCAGTTTAAGAAGGATGTTGAGCTGCTTGAGAGGGTCCAGAGAAGAGCAACAAGGATGGTGAAAGGACTGGAGGACAAGCCCTATGGGGAGCGACTACGGGAACTGGGGTTATTCAGCCTGGAGAAGAGAAGACTTAGAGGTGACCTAATTGCTGTTTACAATTACCTGAGGGAGGTTGCAGCCAGGTGGGTGTAAATCTCTTCTCTCAGGCTGATGACATCAGAACAGGAGGACATAGCCTTAAACTACGTCAAGGGAGGTTTAGACTGGATGTTAGGAAGAGGTTTTTCACAGAGAGAGTGATCTCTCATTGGAATGGTCTGCTCAGGGAGGTGGTGGAGTTGCCATCCCTGGAGGTGTTCAAGAGAAGACTGGATGAGGAGCTTAGTGACATGGTCTAGATGGTGGGAGACTTGGATGGATGGAGCATTGGTGCCTGTGGTTTCATGCTTGTGGGCCTGATTCCTGGGTGGGTGTTTGCTTGGGAGTTGGACTAGATAGTCCTGTGGGTTCCTTCCAACTCAGAATAACCTGTCAACCTGTGAACCTGTAAGATACTTGTGATTTACACACCTACTGTAATTGTTTCTTTTACCTGAGCCCACCTCATTGAAATAGGTTTAATTTTTACATCTCAGATAAAATTGAAACTTTAACTGGAATTTTCATTAAAATTTACCCCATACAGAAATAACACTTATCTTAAAGGAGCTGTGATAGTCTTCTTAACATACAAATTTATGTGCTTTTCTGTTCAGTAAGCTGAGACAAAAATGAGTGCTGATATTTATGCTGTTTTCATTTTTTCATACTGTCACAGCTGCCTTAGACTAAACAAAACTGTTCTATTTTAAACTAAGTGACTGTACAGTTATTTTAAAGAATTAACAAAGCTTTTAGAATATGTGATTTTAAGGGTCTAATGGGAGATACAAATATTAAATAAACATGCTGAAAGTCAAATATAACCATTAACTAAATAAAAAACAAGTTAAAATAATAGTTTGGATATATATTTTTTTAAACATGCATATATAGCTAATATATTAACTATTTAAAATAAATATGCCCATTATTTCACTGTCCTACATATTCTTTTATTTAATTTTCCTTTCCACATAATATTCTCACGGAATAAGGGCATATTATAAATACATCCGTTTTTCTCCTTCAGTGAAGGAGACATGATTTAACCACTGAAGTGAACTGAAGGTTTATACTTGGAAGTAAAAATTTCAAACTCCACACTGGCTGTAGTGACATTCCAAAATACATAGTCAGGAAAACCAGTGAAATAAGTTGATTGGTTTTGTATTTAGTTGGTGTCAATTTTATAATCTGTATTAACAAGAAATTAAAGACAGGGATCAACGTGTCTCTTCCTCAGTGGTATTTGTGTCACCTTTCTTGGGAAGACTATGACTACTCCAATATTTAGTAAATGACTTCTTTTGTATCAAGAATACAGGAAAATCAATCTTATCTAACAATGAATAACTACAAATTCTAAGGACAATTATTTCTGTCAATTAAACTAGGTAATTTTATTACTCTTCATAGCTTTTTAATCTCCCTTTCACCTTTTCTTTCCTCATATCATAAATCAAAATATTTCCCTGCAAGTTCATGTCCATGTTTTAACTTCATTCTGGTTTATGTCTTGTTGCATGTTGTGTAGGTGTTTAGATCATGCTCCTGTATTTTCTTCATCACTACCTCTATTACGTATAAGACTAAATTAGTTACAGATCAGCATACACTTTTGAAAATGGTGTTCAGATTCTATGACTGTATATATACATATATATATGCATGTATGCATATATATATATGTGCTCAGAAGACTTCAGTTTATAAGATAAAAACGTTATATGAGTAGGTTCCATTAGACAGAACAGAAACTGCTTACCTGTTTAAGTTTAAGTAGATGTCTAAATATTTGCAAGATCTGATCTTTAGAAGATTTCTTTAGAAGATGAATAGCTTTGTGTACTAACTGTATATTAAGGGGATCCCTTGGTTTTGTCCTTGAGGCAAAAAAGGCCATGATCTGTCATAGTTTTCCACTTCACAAATGAGACTGATTTCAAATGAATTTGAAATTTTGAGATAAAAGAAACAAGAAGGTCTATATTCCCCTGATATTTTCTCATTACTCTTGACACGTACAGTAGGTGTTTTAGAAGCGCAAGAGTTTTGCTTCAGAATTTATTGTATCATATAACTTTTAAATATTATAGTCCCATGAAATAATTTAATCATAAGGGCTTAAACCAAATTCTGCCTCAAGAAATATAAATCTGGAATCGTTTTATTGAAGAAGTCAATGGATATGTTCCAGATTTAAATGGCTGCAAATAAGAATAGATTTTGGTTTCACATTTTAGCCCCAATCAGACATTTTTAAGGAGATAAGAATATTCTAAAAATTATTTTTTTATAGTTTTCCTTTGGAAGGAAATATTCATGGCTGTTACCCTGTCAACTGGAAAAACATGGTTGTTTATTCTAACCCTTGCAAAATTAGGCTGATAGTTTTGCCACATAGGACGAACATAAGACTGAGTCATGGTTACAGTATGCTGGGTGTGGCTATAAAAGAAAGAAATATTCCTTACCTTGACAATTT
>WEKX01001844.1:2458-16032 GCA_013390025.1 Pitta sordida
AAGTGATGTGGCAGCTCCAAAGGGAAGGATCACAGTCCTGCCACCCTCCCCCTGCCTCCAGGACTAGCCCTAGGTCCTGAGCTTAGTTTCAGCGGCACTGCACGGCTTAGCATGATCCCTCACAGTCCCACAATGACCTTGGNGGGGTCAGGAACTTTCAGGAACACTCTGCAGCAGCTCTAGAGCTGAGGGGGCAGGGTGCAAATTCATGAGCTGCCATTCTACATGGACGGAGTGCTTCGTCGGCGAGGGGGGGGCAAGACCCGCAGTACCATGGTATTCGAGGGCTGACTGTATTTATCAACTAAAACACACAGAATAATAACTCAAAACCTGCTCCAGAGAGCTGAAGAACCATAGAGAATAAATATGGAGAGTTGCCAACTGTCCAAATGTCCAACAATGGAGATTCTGCCTCTCCCCACCCAGATCGGAGGTGGAGGGCAAAAGAGAAGAACAGGAAACACTCTTCCTGTCCCGATGCAAAACCTTCCAAGCAAACGGTTGAGATTTTACAGTTCAGATATTTCTATGAAAAGAATCCAGTTTCTCCAATGTTCCAGGCAGAGCTGAAGTGAAGAGCTGCCCAGTTGCTGCCGCTGTACCACCACCGCCTGTGGCATCACCACCGCACATCGGAATTCTCCACTGTAATGAAGTACTGGGGTGGGGGGGTGTCCGTGGACAGCACCGCCCGCATACAGCAATATGGAATACAGGAACACATTCACCACACACATACTACAATGTCAACCTACAACAGTTCTAAAGCAGTGAAAGTACAATAGTGAACTTGGAAGAACACACACTCATCATGAAGCCTGAAGATGTAGATTTATTATGCATTAGGAAGCTTATTAACTTACAAGACAAATCACATGGTACCAAAAGTTTGTTGTCTGTGCTCAGTGTGAAACAAGTTTCAAAATATATATATTTTTAAAATTTGTTCAGTCAATACATAACCCTTTTAAAAAACTTTATATCTGTCTGTACCTTCATTATATTTTTAAATACATGATTTACACAGCACTCCATCTGGAAAAATTAAACCCCCTTACAAATATCTACATATATTGCATACATATAAACCATTCATAAGCATACTTAATCAAAGTTGGGCTTAATAATCTGTTTACACTGCAGCAAAATGCATATAAATCTGTGTATTCTTCATAAAATGTCTCTAAAATTTTGCACATTTGTAGCCATTCATAACTGCTTTAAAGAATCCTTTAGAAAAGAAATTTGATATGAATATATACATGATATTTGGCAGGTAACACAGCAATATTAAGGCTAAATATGATTAATAACTGAACACTAAGAAGCAGTTAAGGCAGGGGTGAAAGAATTAATAAGAAAGACGATTCTATATGGCAGATAAAGTGACAAAATGCAATAAATACACATATTACTTGATTTAAACTACTTCAGCATCCACTCAGAAGTCAGGATTTGTCTGTATTTCTGACACTGCTCATTTTAAAATTACAATCCTATTTTTTATAAGCAAAGCAGTAAGATGACATGCTTCTAAGGTGCCATCTGGATTTGCTTTAACTGCTCAGAACTGACTATTCTGGAATAAGGGGTTAAGACTTCCATATGACCCTCATTTATGGGTAATGACTCCCATGTGTGATCAATCACACACAGTCAGAATTCTGTCATCTCAGTTTTATCCCTGCTTTTTTTGTAACTCCTGTCCTTCTTGTTAGTAAATAATATTAGAGAATGTTACTGATAACCATGATTTCAGACACCAGAACTATCAGTCCCCTCCACATCATGAAGACTACATGTGGCATAGATGCAGACAAAAGGTGTAAGAAATGCAAAACAACCTTTAATAGTGATGGCAGAAATTATTCTGTTTCATACCTGCTTATTTTGCATTATTATTTATGTTGCAATTTTGGGAACTGAACATTAAAACTCTAAAAAAATCCATTATATCCACATATTTAGGTTCCAACCTAATATCACAATTCGACACAGCACTTGCAGTCCAATATTGAGTAGAAGAATCATGTTAAGTTGTGACCTGCCACACTAAAACCCCCTCCTGCAAGTATGACATTAACCTCAAGGATAACATAGCATGTGGCCTTCTGTACACCTTTCCCTCAGAGCCCGGGTACTCTGTGCCTCCCACCAAGCTTCCAGAGCTGCAATTCAGCATGTGAATTTGTTCCACAGTCCCCTCAGAAGTTAGCCCTCACACACTGCTGTCTTGCAGCAATGGTTCAATGTCCTCTTCATTACTTTGGTCTAGGTTGTTACTCAGAGTACTGCTGATGCAGTTGCTGTGGGTTTTGGTACTGCTAGCTTTGCTGTTCTCAGGAATAAATAAAGCCACTAGAAAAGCCAGAAGAACAATGCATGCTCCTACCAGGAAGGGTGGACCAGGAATGATCACACTCTATTGGAAAACAAGCATATTAAAAAATTCATTAAGTTTCAGACATTGAATTCTGCATTATGAACTACATCACTAGGGCAGGAGATCATGGGCAATGTACTTAGAGTGACTATAAAATTTTAGTAAACAGCTTCATATGTGCATTGCAACATGAATTTTCTGAATCTACAATTCCCACAAATTTCTCACCCAACCTGCACAGTGATCTAAAAACCACAAACAAATAAAACCCCTATCAATAGATGACAGGATTGTCTAGCAGATGAGGCAGACATTGACTGATGCTTCTTTGTAATTTTTTTTTTGCCTAAGGTAACATGCCTGTTAAATCAGCAAGACCTGACGATTAAGAGAATAATGTTTCAACATCAGAAGTACAAATAGTCAATAAATTTCTAACTTAACTTCACTTTTTCATGGCTGACATACTGTTGAATCAAGTTATACAAATAAACAAGTACTCCCAAAAATTAATAAATGAATAAGGAATGTAACAGCAGGCTATGCAGTACATACCAGTCTCACTGCAGAGACAGGTTGCTGGCATGTATGATAAGTTAGTATTTGGAGTTATTCTTTCTTGCTTCTATACAGTTTATTTTAAACTGTAATTTATCTACATTGTATAACCACAAATAAAAACAAATGCCAAGAAGTTTGGAAGACAAATTTTAAATCAGCTAAGTTTGATCACAAACTTCCACCAAAAAAATTGACTGCAATCCAGATTGGTTTTTTTTTAATCTTAAACAAGTTTTCTGTATTGGTGTCAAATAACATCACAAGATGAAACTTGTCAACCCAGTGTACTTTTATTCTACTAAGTTACATGTAGGAAGTTATTCTAATATGAAGGAAAGTAGCAGAAGTTAAGCATGAAGTAACAGGATATTTCCATTCCTTCAACTCTTATAATATCAGAGGCTACCTTTTCAGCTGATGGTTTCTACATGTAAAGAATACAACCATATCAACAAAGTTTATATTAATGGTATTCCTTGAATCTTCTGGAGGTGTTATGCACAAAAGTACTTAAAGATGTACTACACTTACATAAATTAATACCCTTTATTTGGGGTGCTTATAACAGCTGATTAATCTGAACAACTTTTGAATATTGTATTATTGTGGAGTAAGAATCTTTGAAAAGTAGTTCTTGTTCATTGCATTTCTCAGTGTTAGTATTACTCTCTAAACACAGCCTATGTCTGCACTGTTTGCTATAAGGGCTTCCTGAGGATAATTGTAATGATATGACCTCACTCAAACTTTAGTTACAGTAAACTTACATCAAAAGAAGTATCTCGTTCTGTTACAACACTGAAACTAGTGCTGCTACTACAGTAAATCTAAATAGTCACTTTCACTTTTAAACTGTGAGCTACCTTAATAGTTTAATAAAGCTGAGAAGTGAGAATTAAGTAGTTCAACAATAAAACATCCGAGATTTTAGATCAATCAAAAAAGACAGATTTTTACCCTTATGAATTCTATTCTGCAAACAGCGCATCAAATTTTGAACTTACCTCATCACTGGGATCTTGCATTGCATTTTTTCCAGAAGTAAAATCAGGTAATAATGCATTGAGTTCCACATGGAAGAGAAAGAAAATAAAGCCATACAGTGCTGGTCCCAGGCCATTGCACAGTCCTCTTATTCCTGTTATTATTCCTTGGACCACACCTAATGAAGGAAAAAAAAAAAAAATCCAACCAAAAGTAAGATTTTTTTTTTTTTAATCAAGGAAAACATGATCAAGAGCTCTGTGTATATTCTAATGACTTTCAGAAATAGTTCATTTCATAACCATTTCGTCATTCTGGGCCTCTCTTCAACCACACTGCTGCTTTCATGCACCGCCACTGCTGGGCCACTGCCATCGCACATGTTTGCACCACTGTCAGGATGGGGAAGGTCGCCCCGGGCCCGTGGTGCGAAAGGGGATCAGCAGGTGTCCTCGGGCTCGGGTTGGCATGGGTCCGTGTTGCCAGTGCTCTTGGAGCTTGGGAAACCTTAACTTTGCAACACTGCAACACCCCAGGACCCCTTAAAGCAGCAGGGGGCAGCACTGTCAGAGGTTTTTCCCTGTTAACTGCAGAAGTTATGATCCACTGGTCTTGAGTGCGGGAGCACCAGTGGTGGCTGTACGGACCCAGCAGAATGCCTCCTCCCCCTGCCACAGCAGGGGAGGGCATGAGGGAAGAGAAGCCTCCTCGTGGTGCCCCAGCGGTGGCGGTGTGGACACGTCCAGCCACTGCCCTGTCCCAGCACACAGTATTTGGCCCACTGCTGCCATGGCCAGCCCATCCCTACTTTTGTGAGGCACTTTTCCCAAGGCTGTGTCTATCACCAGGTGTGCTGGGTACTGGGCATGCAGCCCCGGGTGCACACTGTCCTTGGTGCTTGGGTTCTGCTCCTATTAATACCGCCTCCTCTGCCTGTAGCCATAAAAACAGTACCACATAGACACACAGACAGTCCCTGCTCGCAGTTCACAGGTGCTTCCCAGAAAGGTGCTGACAGGGACAAAAGGAAAAATACTTGAGAGTACATATGAGTGGATGGGGCAGAGAGCGAAAGCGGAGAGTAGCTCCAGCCGCAGTCCCTGTGGAGGACTGCACAACACTGCAGAAGCGTTTTCCCTAGGGCTACGTATCAACAGGGACACTAGCTATGCTTAGAATGACAGGGGAGGGTGTGACTTATGCAGAGCCATGATGGGTATCAGTGCCCACCCGTAGCCCAGGGCAGCATGGTAGCCAGTACTGGTGCATCCCCATGCAGGATCCCATGTGCCCTGAGGCATACAGTGGCGTTGTGTGTTAGACTATATATAAAACTTCCCCAATAGGGGCTGGCCATGGGGACATACAGGAGCAGGGAAGGGACGGCAGCACAGGACTGTGCCATGCAAAGGCACTGTGGGACTATAAATCCCACATAACCTCCGTAACACTCATAAGGGAGTGACCTGTGGCTGTCCCCAACAAGCAAGAGGTGCCGCCTGCCCGCCCTGCAGGGGCATGCCAGTCCTACCCCACAGGGAGTGCCAGCACCACCCCTTGGTGAAGCACAGGCACTGCACATGTGTCAGCTGGGAAGCTCCATGAATTACTGAATAGAATTTGTGGAGAAAATTTCCACGAATCACTGACGCCCCAAATGAGAAGGCACGAGTGGCTGAGGGATACTTGTATTTGAGTAGCTGTAGTTTTACACTGGATTGTTTAAAAAGCTTGATTAATCAAAGTGCTATAGGTATACAGTAATCCCTTGCTAGTTTATGGTTCACCTATCGTGGCTTCAGTACATGTCCTAGGGTGGTGTGTATATATTCCATATCTTTGTGTTTTGGCTTGTGAATACCAGTCCTTAGCAACACCAAGGTAGTTTTCTCTCTCTGTCCAGAAGACGAGAAGAAAAAAAAATTCAAAAACTGAGAAGCTGCAGTTGAAGAAAAAAAAATTTTCTGGGGGTAGCTCACACAGCGGCAGCAGAGGCAGGGAGCTNTCGCATTTTTTTCCCATGTGAAGCTATTTTCCAGCTTCCCCCCCACTTTCGCTCCATGTAGGGCGGGGGGAGGGTGCCACCAGCAGGTGCTGCTCACTCGAGGGGGCCACCCAGAGCTAGCTCACTTATAAAAGTGTTGCACAGATTAATAAAGCGGTGGGGGAGCTTTGTAACACTATCTCAAAGGTGTATTGCCCAAGTCATTGTGCAGAGCCCTCCTCCTCTGCTAACTGCTCCTAGCTCGTGCTAGCTACTGCAAGTAGGAGCAGCAGCAGCATGCAGGAGTATGCAGAAGCAAGCAGCAGCAGGCAGTAGCAAGCAGCATCTAGGTGTTTTCTCTGGAAAGCTGCTGCTAGCTGCTGCTTGCTCCTTCATGTTCCTGCTTGCTGCTGCTCCTCCTGCTCCTCAAAGCTGAGGAGGTGGGGGGATGGCCATAGTTACATATACAGTTGACCCTTTTTTTCCATGGTACTGCAGGTCTGGTCCTTCCCCCACGAAGCGCTCTGTCTATGTACATAGGCATCTCATATAGGCAAATTTGCCCACTGCTGCCGCACCCCCTCAGCTCCAGGGCGTTCCCGGAAGCTCCTCATGTGNCTGGCAGAACAGCATCCTGGCACTGGGGGAGAGGTGCTGAGGGCATGCTTCATTCTCCAGGCTCCAGGACACACCGCCGGTGGAGGGCATGGGGGGCTGGCACCCTCCCAAGGACCTGCACCNTGCCCGTCCATGCCTGGGGAGTCCACGGGAATCATGACAAAGGGGTCCCTGTGCCCACAGCACCACCATGGCGACTCCCCAGCTTCAGCTGCCATCGTTGTGGCAGCTGCAGCAGGCAGAGGAGGCATCACAGAGCTGTATGTACTTCTGAGCCCTCCGCAGCATATTCCCTCCCGTGGGACACGAGTGGCATGGCGCAGTGGCGGCTGAGATCGGTGGTGCAGAGCTCTGCCAGCCCACTAGCCCTGGCAAAAACCTTCCACTGCCGACCCGCTGGCATGTTTCAAAGTCGACCACCTCCAGATTTAAAAATAAAATTGGTTCAAACCTGGGAACCTTGAAACTTTTCTTTATTTAACTTGGAATTGCAGAGTGGCTCCTCACTCGGGCAGGGCTGTACATGTACTTCTCAGCCCTCCCCAAAATGTTCCCTCTCGCAGGACATGCGTGGCATGGTACAGTGGTGGCTGAGGCCAGCTGTGTGGAGCTCCAGAAGCATTTAAACATGTGATTGTGGTGGCACCAGTGTCTGCTTTGTCACCATGGTAACAGTGCTGCCAATGACGTGCTGGCAGAACAGCATCCTGGCACTGGGGGAGAGGTGCTGAGGGCATGCTTCATTCTCCAGGCTCCAGGACACACCGCCGGTGGAGGGCATGGGGGGCTGGCACCCTCCCAAGGACCTGCACCCCTACATCCCTTCGGACGCCCCAACAGGAATCCCGCCCTGCTGGTTTTGCCTGGGCTGAAAGATGTGGCCACCATGCAGGGGCCAGACTCACAGAGTTTAAACCCGTATTCAACTCCAGCACTAAACTTATTTAGGTAATCAAGCCTCACGTGAACAAATTTCTTCCAGAAATTGAGCTTAAAAATCAAACTTCAAACTCCTGCTTTCAAAAAAACCCAAAGGAAACAAACAGAAAAAACAAAAGTCCTGCTACAAAACAAAAGCTTTGTAGAAAAGCTCAGGTGACAAAATAGGCAATGAAGGTGGGATGCGTGTGGCTTTTACTAGATGCAAATTGGCAGGGGGGTTGTTTTGCTGGTTTGCCTGTTTTTTTGCAAGCANTCTCAGCCCTCCCCAAAATGTTCCCTCTCGCAGGACATGCGTGGCATGGTACAGTGGTGGCTGAGGCCAGCTGTGTGGAGCTCCAGAAGCATTTAAACATGTGATTGTGGTGGCACCAGTGTCTGCTTTGTCACCATGGTAACAGTGCTGCCAATGACGTGCTGGCAGAACAGCATCCTGGCACTGGGGGAGAGGTGCTGAGGGCATGCTTCATTCTCCAGGCTCCAGGACACACCGCCGGTGGAGGGCATGGGGGGCTGGCACCCTCCCAAGGACCTGCACCCCTACATCCCTTCGGACGCCCCAACAGGAATCCCGCCCTGCTGGTTTTGCCTGGGCTGAAAGATGTGGCCACCATGCAGGGGCCAGACTCACAGAGTTTAAACCCGTATTCAACTCCAGCACTAAACTTATTTAGGTAATCAAGCCTCACGTGAACAAATTTCTTCCAGAAATTGAGCTTAAAAATCAAACTTCAAACTCCTGCTTTCAAAAAAACCCAAAGGAAACAAACAGAAAAAACAAAAGTCCTGCTACAAAACAAAAGCTTTGTAGAAAAGCTCAGGTGACAAAATAGGCAATGAAGGTGGGATGCGTGTGGCTTTTACTAGATGCAAATTGGCAGGGGGGTTGTTTTGCTGGTTTGCCTGTTTTTTTGCAAGCAGGAATTTGAAGCTGTGTTTCTTAGCTCAGTGTCAGGAAAAAGCTTGATCACTTCAGGGTCGAGTTTACCTAAAATCCCTGACAGCACAGCTCTGCCGGGCAGGCACGTAAGAATCTTGCTTGCGCTGTGTGTCCCGCCCCACTGTTGCTCCACTGCCGGGCCTGGCAGACACAGCAAGGTGAGGTGTACAGCCCTGGAACCATGGCAGCCACCAGCCCAAGAGGGGCAGGGGACCCATGGTGGCTTCAGAAGGGAAGCACAGTTGNCCTACATCCCTTCGGACGCCCCAACAGGAATCCCGCCCTGCTGGTTTTGCCTGGGCTGAAAGATGTGGCCACCATGCAGGGGCCAGACTCACAGAGTTTAAACCCGTATTCAACTCCAGCACTAAACTTATTTAGGTAATCAAGCCTCACGTGAACAAATTTCTTCCAGAAATTGAGCTTAAAAATCAAACTTCAAACTCCTGCTTTCAAAAAAACCCAAAGGAAACAAACAGAAAAAACAAAAGTCCTGCTACAAAACAAAAGCTTTGTAGAAAAGCTCAGGTGACAAAATAGGCAATGAAGGTGGGATGCGTGTGGCTTTTACTAGATGCAAATTGGCAGGGGGGTTGTTTTGCTGGTTTGCCTGTTTTTTTGCAAGCAGGAATTTGAAGCTGTGTTTCTTAGCTCAGTGTCAGGAAAAAGCTTGATCACTTCAGGGTCGAGTTTACCTAAAATCCCTGACAGCACAGCTCTGCCGGGCAGGCACGTAAGAATCTTGCTTGCGCTGTGTGTCCCGCCCCACTGTTGCTCCACTGCCGGGCCTGGCAGACACAGCAAGGTGAGGTGTACAGCCCTGGAACCATGGCAGCCACCAGCCCAAGAGGGGCAGGGGACCCATGGTGGCTTCAGAAGGGAAGCACAGTTGTGGTTTGTTGGGAGGGTCCCAGCTGCCCCTTCCCTCCACCAGCAGTGTGTCCCAGAGACTGAGAAGAGTGGCAGAGCCCAGCTCCCATGGGCCCCGAGGCCACCCAGGCCAGGGAAGCAGGGAGACTACTACAGTTCCTGGAGAATGTTTGGCTGCCATGGCTCCTGGGCTGTCCCCATGTGTTTGCTGGGAGCGCCTCCTGGCCATGACCCTTTCTGTAGCATGAAGCCTCTCCCCCAGCACCAAGAGCAGGAGGCTGTTCAACCACTGCGCCATGGGTAGTGACAAGGCAGCCACAGCTGAGGTCCCACTGTTATCTGTAAATGCCAAGTGGCTTGCTCAGCACTCGCCGCCTGGCTTCAGATTAAAAAAAAAAAGTGTTTAAACCCAGGAACCACCGGGGGTAAGGTGCTATTCCCAGTCCCGGCACGGCTGCGTCTGTTCCTATGCCCAGGAGACACAGCAAGGTGGGTGCCTGGCCCTGGGAGGGAACACAACATGGAGGGCTGAGAAGTACACATACCATCCCAGCAGGAATTCCGCAAGGCAGCGGCATGTGTGCCCACTGCGTTCCGCATCACAGCCAGTGCGGGCAGAGCAGTGTGCTAGAAGTCTGTTTGGGCAGGGCTAATTTGAGTATTCATGACCACCTACTTTGAATATTCATGCATGTCAGTTTGTGCAGGCGCAAATGCCCCACAAAACAGACCTCCTCAATCGTGGAAAAATCATACCATGAAGAACTGAATCCACGAATGGGGAATCACGAAGTAGAGAGAGTTGATTGCATATGAATTGCTACATCGCAGATTTCACTTATCGCTGCATGGGTCCAGACTTGGCCCCCGTGATGTTTGAGGGATCACCGTATTACTTCATTAAGTGACTGACAACAGTACAAAATTTTTTTACAGTCTTACATATTAAGATACTAAAAGACGCTATTTTTACAATGTTAAGTCTGTGTATCTGCTGCCTTCTTAAGGCAGTAACTTCTAAAACGAAGGAAGAGACAACGTGCCAAAAAGATAGCTGCTTAAGTTTTTACTGGCTGGCCAGTGCAGAATCTCCCTTTCCCATGCTGGGAAAGCACCGCTCCGCTGGTGGCTATGGCATCATCCCCACCTTCCTAGACAGAAAAAGCACTCTGATGCCTAAACAGGAATTCATTCAATGCTTACCTTGTTGATCTGCCTCTGCATTTTGTGAAACCAGAGTACTTATTGCTGGGAATGTAATGCTTGACATCGCTGCTATAGCTCCTGCTGCCCACATCATCCTGTGTTAAGTACGTAATTTGAATTAAAAATGAGATTGCCCTTCTAATTACTCCCACACTCACAAAAGGACCACAATGGTATTCTTATTTAAGACTTAATGCCCTTTCAAAATACTCTTATTAAAATATCTAAAGACTGGAAAATATCTGGCTGAAGGCTTCTTCCTGCTCCCCTCCTACAAATTATCCTGCATTTGTTGGAAGAGAAGCACATGTGACTTGATTCTACACTAGCTATTACCAGCAGAGGAAAGAGGGAAATGGGAGTAAAGTGACCTTCCACCCTCCAAAAGCTGTATAAAGGAACAATTTCCCAGGGTGTCCCAGGGAGGCAGTTCTCCAGCCTCTACAACTCACTAAGAAATGCTCTGGTAAATAACAAGCATTCATCACTGTCAGTAGGACAAACTTGGTAAAGAAGAATCTGTTTTAGCTTATGGGTCTAGCTGTCTATAGTTACTGTTTTTCCTAAATAAGAAGCTCTAGATAGTTTCCAAGACCAAATACAGTTCACAGGTTCACAGGTTATTCTGAGTTGGAACGGACCCACAGGATCCAGTTATAGTAAGAGAAGATTTTAGGAAAACGGAAAAGAGTATTGGTCCAGGACCTAAGTGACAGAATGGACCTAGTGGAATTACAAGAAAGCACATGCTACTTATTAGCTTGTGCATTTAAGAAAAAAATTTAACCACACTTTTAGACACTCAGTGAACCGATATGAGTCTTTGCAGACTCCTTTTTCAAAAGGACTGTTAGTCTGCAATTTACATTGTATGTATGGAAAATGCTACAATTCCTACATATGCAAAATACAGACCAAATTTTGGTAGTGACAACAGAATTAAATGGTAGAACTTCTTGGGGAAAAACTTTCAGTTCCTAACAGGTATGAATGTATGTATGTATGTATGAAAATGTGAGCTTACCAAGATTGAGATCCAAAACCATACCAAGTCAGCTGAAGAATTTGAAAAGCAAGGCCAAGGAGAACTGTGTTTTTGTTCCCGATACACCTCATCAAGATACTGAGAAACACCGTCTGCAAGAGAAATTGGGTCACACAAAAGTTGTTTTAAAAAGCCGGATTGCTAAAGTAAATTCCCTCAAGCAAAGGAATTCAGAAGAGCTTTCAACTGCTGAGAAAATTCATACTATTGGTCCTCTTATTTCCCTTATATTAAGTCCAAAACACAGAGACATATCAATGTTTGATGTATAGACAATCTTAGCTCTTAAGAGGTTTCTATTTCAGGACATCAAGAAGTATATATATTGCCTTTGTGGACATTAGATCTCTGTCTATTTCTACGGTAACCAGGCTTTCATTTCCACCTCTACAATACTGTTTCATTACAGACTAGAGAGTTCCACAAAGTAAAAGCTGGTACCAAGCTAAGATATTTACAATTAAAACTAACAAACAAATTCTGCTGCTTTTTCAGCTGCATCACATGGACTGAAATATAGCCAAGGCCAATTCCTATGCATCATTAACTACACTTTCTGATGACTCTTTACAGCACTGACACAAGCTTTTTATTTGCATATGGATGCTAGTCCTCATCTCTTAGAAAGAAGTGAGGAGGAAGGAGGTTCTAATTCAGATACAACAGCAATTCACTCATGGCAAGAAGCAAAGCAAGTACACATGGACAACTCTACTCAATTAACAGCTCACACATCTGTCTTTCACGTGAGAAGCCCAGCAATGCATCAGTAAAAAGACAGAGGAAAGGAAACAGAAAAACTGCAGAGCACAGAACACTTTCTCTCGTCTTGTCTCTCTCTCTAGCTTTCCTGATTCTTAGATAAAGTCAGTTTGAATGCTGAACAGCAAAAATACAGTAACTAGTGTTCAGTTCTTTTTGGAGACTGATTTTGAGATTTAAAAATTCAGAGATTTTTAGTGAGATAGGTATGATTTGGAGGTTTAGAAATTTAGAGATTCTACTGAGATATGTAGAAATTTGGATTCATAAAATTAACAGGTTTTAAGGCTTTTGTTAGGCTAGAAAGAAGGGTTGAAACTTGAAGCTGAATATTAAAGGCTAACTTTCTCATTTCGCAGCATAGAATTATAAACAGAACTGGGTTTTAGTCAAAACATAGAGTAAAAGCGTAAATTTATGATGTAATAGTAAAGGGATGAATATTCACTAAGTCTTATGCATACACATTAAGCAGGTGTACATAAGCAGGTAGCAAGGCTGGGGTGGGGCCTTTTGGCCCTTGGGAAGCCAGTGGGACATGGGACACTTTCCTAGCTCAAAGATATTTTTTCCTTGTTCCTGAGGGCAAAAATAAATCTTTCTATAGCTTGCAAGCAACCTTGACTCCTGGAACTGATTCTCCTTAAATCAAGACATCCAACATGCCAACACACATAACTATTTATAAGATTATTTCAATAAGATGCACTCTTCAAAAATCAACAGTTTCCTAATTTTAACCCTGAAAATTATAAACTAGAAAGGCAGCCACTTTAGCAAAAACACTGCTCTGCATAAAGTATGACTGGCAAATGTCAGTGCCCATGAAAGAGTCAGAGCAAACCATTAAGTAAGGATTAAAATAATGACTTGAATTGATAATGAAGGCTACAACTGATGCCAGTAAATCCGGTAAGCATTGATGTACTCTTTACATCAAAACAGTAAGATCTTCACTCTGTTAAAAACGGCAGTAAGGTTACAGCATACCTTGTTGCCATTCCTCCAACAACCGTGTCTTTCCTTCTCTTATTATCATAATAGGAAGACAAACTGTACCCATAAAGATACCACAGATCGCACCATAAAAACTCTGATTTTCAAAAGATATAAAGGACCTGTTAAAAAATCAACTCACTTGTTGCAGAATAGGGACAGGCGTTCGGAAGATTTCGGGTTGTATGGATAGTCAGGCCCCTCCCCTCACCTGTTAAGTTACCACCCAGTTCGTCACGTGCCTACCCCTAAGTTATTTAAACCCCTGTTACCCCTTAATAAA
>WEKX01001846.1:0-63096 GCA_013390025.1 Pitta sordida
ACTTCCCGTATATAGCTGCGATCCTTATATATATACACTTTCTCTATCAGCTGTAATTACATTACAATAGCTATATGAAAGCTTGAACAATGCTTCTGGTTTCAGAATAGCTTTCACAACTAAATGGAAAAGGTCTTATAAATCTAATTTCTTATTCTCAGTTTACAAAGGTCTGCTGCTTTGTGATTCATAATCTGCCTATGAGTTGCAGCAGTCAAGAGACAGAAAAGGCATGTTTACATTGAATGAGCAAAACAATTATCTTAAAACGAATAATCAGCTTTTTCCTGCTAATACAAATTTTCTACATTGGTGCTTGCACATTACTATGTGTGAAATCAAACAATACAAAAAGCAACAAAAGTTACTTGCATACCAAAACCAGCACACAATCATCATAACTTAAAAAATTATCATGACTATGCATTCTATTGATTTCTATTTATTTCAGTTCAAAGTAATGTTTTACATATTGTCATTAAGAGCAAAATAAGAATATCCAGAAGTCACCAATGCATTTTATCTGGAAATTCTGATGCCCTTAATAAGGCAAAAATTTATAATTAAAAAAAATGATGAAAAGTTGCATGCTATTTTTCTCATCTGTTACTGTAGTACAAATTGAAATGTAGTTATATAGCAAGTGGCACATTACAAATTGAGCTAAGTGGGAATATGTGTTGGAAAAAGGGTTCTATCTAATACTTTCTGTATAAGATCCTGCATAGAGTTATCTATCAGTTCATCAAATTTCAGCTATTGTGTTTAAAATTTTTCCATGTCAACAAATAAACATCAGACAAAATTTCTTTTGGAAAGGTTCTAAAAAAAATAAGTTTAAAACATAAGTTTCCAACAATAGAAACAAAACTAGTATTTGGTTTACATTACATTGAAACCAAGAGTCTGAGGAATAAGGCCTTCCAATATAGCTCTGCTTCTGATTCAGGAAAGGAGGTCTTTCACTGGCTGCCTACAAAAACATGGTCATCTTACTAACTTGTGAAAAAAGCCTTACTGCTTTTCACACTTCCAGTGTTCCTTCTTCTGAAGAGTGTGCAAATTGCATCAGAAACAGATCAATAGTTTCTTCCTTGAAATTATTACTTTTGACTACTATAAGCAGTGTGTCACTTTCCACTGCTTTACGTGTGACTATTACTGGAGCCCAAGAGAAAGCACAACAGCCTGCAATACAGGCAAATGCGGCCGTAAGGTTAAAGGTTTGCATGGACAAGAAGTATGCTGGGATATAGGAATATGCAGTGAAACTAGGACAACAAGGCTGAAAATAGGTGAAAGCATACAAAGAGCTTAATAAAAGATACAAAGAGTTGAATCAAGATCTGCAGTAGACAGCATGGCATTCATATAGGATTATAGACAGAGATCCTATAAGCACTTCATAAGAGGAATGCGCAGGGACAAGCCAAAGGGACAGGGAAATGTGGGTCTGGAGGAGGGAGAAGCATCTGTCCTAGTGCAGAAATGGATCTATATGTGCCAGAGACACATCAGCCATGCAAGTTTGAAAATCCTTTGCTAAGGTGTGGGTTTCACCCTACACTGGTACTGGTTCATACAGAAAATGAAAACACTGTAATGCTTATTAGCTACTGACCCAGCCACAGCATCTCTGCTCTAAACATTCAAACCCTGATCATTTATGGCTCAATGTGTTTATAGTTTTCTTTCATGACTGTAATCGCACTGCCCTTCATGTCCTGATTAGTAAAAGGAGAACAACCCTCTCATCCCACAAGCAGATGGGAAAATTATGTGTTTTCTGCCCTCAGAGCAGAATCTTAAGAGTTGGCAGTAAATAAAGCAGAAGACCACAGGTTGACAGAGAGGCTGGCAGGCAAAATAAATAAGTACTGACAAAGCCTGTTCTTCCCCTCAGTGCACTCAACGAGGCAGAAATCTGTGAAACAGAAAGTAGGTGATTATTCAGTAAATAGCCATGGAAAGGGAGAGGGATGTCCACAAAGACTAGCTTTAGTACTGGAGATTTTAACCTCAAGTCGTGTTGTCAAATGGCAGAGACAGCTCCTTAGGAGAGAATTTATGTGTCTTAAAATGGGCTCTCATTCTAGAATTGCTCTCCAGGCAAGTCTGCCTCTCCCCCTCAACTGACAAGGGACCCAGAGCCGGTAGCACCTCTACAACCGAGTTATGCTTTGTGAATTTTCAGTGCCATACTTCTAGCGTATAAACTTGTTCTGCAGGAAAAAGAACCATCAATTATTAAAGAAGAGAGAAAATAACCCCATCAGTAACATTGAAATAAATATTTTAATGGTTCTTCTTCCATAAATGCTCTGTGAATTTTAATGACACAGGAAGTTTGAAGAGCCATCTCTCTGTTTCTGAACTCAGCTGAGACAAGTGCATGATTGGAAACAGCATGAAAAATCCTTAAAGAATTGACTTTCAAGTGAAAGACAAATTAACTTATTTGCAAAAAAAAATCCAGTACTTGCTAAAACTTTGGGTTAAACATTAGCATTATTTTTATATAAGTGTGCTTGAATCTTTCTTTGCATACAAAACCATCTTGAATTACAAAACAATCTTAATTTAGTGTTTTGAGAGCCAATGGCAGAAGCTTTCTGAATGTGTTAGCATCAAGGGCAGAGCTGAAAGCATCAAATTGATCTGAAAGCTGTTTTCCACATGCAGCTCAACAGAGACACTAGAGACATACTTAAGATAGTGAGTCAAAGGTTGGTATAACAGACCTACACTACAGGGGCTAATCCTACTACAAGGCAGGTGGGAAAAGGCAAAGCTGCAGCTTTGCAGCTCATGACACAGGGTTTGTGCTGGGTATGGTTTTAGAGAGGAAGTGAATGGAGGGGCTTTGAAGAGACTGGGATGGTCAGACTGACAATTCCACCTAGTTTGCAATATGCAAGCATAGGTTTTATATCAGCGCAGGGCGAAAGTTCTTTGGACAATTAAATTCAGCATATACAGTAAGCCTTCTCCACTTTGCGCCTCCCAGATATCGGCTTCACCTTTACGTGACATGATTTTTCCATGTTTAAGAAGGCCCATTTCGTGACTGCAACTGAGCGAACTGACAGCCATGAATATTCAAATTAGACAGTCATGAATATTCAAATCAACCCCCACGCCATGCCATGCAGACCATGGCACACTGCTCTGCCCGTGCCGTGTCTGCCCCAGTCTACTCCAAGTGAGGCGGTCACGTCACGTCCTCCCGGTGCCACACCCACTCCAGTCCGAGCAAGGGTAGCTGAAACAGCGACGAAGTGCAGGGTGGGGGATGCAGAGCTGCAGCAGGGAATGCAATAGAGATAGCCCCTGTCCCACCTGGCCAGTCCCCAGGGGGACAAAGGCACCTCTGCTTAGAATCTTTTTTCCTCTTAAGTTCTTGCTCTGCCCTGTTTCTCCACTCCTGCAGTTAAGAAGTTAAAACATTAAAGTATACAAACTGTATGTATACCTTTCTTGAGTTTTCTTAACATATGTTAACTAAGACAAGTACCTTGATTAACATTTGAATCTTAAGCTGTGCTGGCTGCTTCCCCATAGTAACACTAGTGATGAGAGCATGCCAGCCGAGCCCCTTGGGAGCCGGGCAGGGGCCGGGGAGTTGCTGCCTTGCAACCATTGCCTTGCCAGTGAGGCCAGGCACTTGTGTACTTGGGATGCTGCTGCGAACCCCAATGTAGAGTACAGGCTTTGAAACCCCACTTTAAATGTGTGTGATGCAGCAGCACATGTGAAAGTAAGGAGCAGCTCCAAAGGGAAGGATCACAGTGCTGCCACCCTCCCCCCACCTCCAGGATCAGCACTAGATCCCGAGCTTGGTTTCAGCAGCTGGGCACGATCCCTCACAGTCGCACGACAGCCTTGGGCTGCCTGAAGGAGGGAGGGAGGAGTCTCCTTCTCTGACTCTTCCCTGGCTCTGACTACTGTCCCTGCCTGCCCCATTCAGAGCTCCTTTCTCCCCTTCTCTCCCCTCCCCTCACCCGCTCCCACATCCAGGAGGAGATATTTACAGCAACATCTTCTGTATAAAAAAAATTCCTGGTTTCGAACAATTTTTTTCTTTATCTGGATGCGCACAGCATTGAAACATGTGAGCAGGACCGCAGCGGAAGCTTTGCCAGCACCGGCAAGCTGACCACGCGTGTCATCCGGGAGGCAACACGCTGGGGAGAGATCATAAGTACATACAACCCCACAGTGCCTCCTCTGCCTGCTGCAGCTCCCACAGTGGTGGCAGCCAAAGCCCAGGACGTGCTTGGGAGGCAGCATGGGCTCAGGGACCCCTTTGTCACGATTCCTGGGGACTCCCCAGGTGGGGATGAGACAGAGGAGACTCACTTCGCTCCCCTGAGCATGCAAGGAACTTCCAGGAATGCCCCACAGCCACTCCAGAGCTGAGAGGGTGGGGTGACTGGAAAAATTTGCATATTATTGAGCTGCCACTCTATGCCAATGGAGGGCTGCGCAGGCTGGGGGCAAGACCCTCAGTACCGTGGTATTCGAGGGTTAACTGTATATTGTTTTAACTTCAGCTTCCTTGTTTGCAGATTCAACACTGGGAGGAGAATTTTTGAGTGAAGATCCTCAGACTGTATATGAATATAATTTTGCACTAAGACAAATCTATTTCACTGGGCTCCCTAACTCCTTGCTTACTGGTGGCTATGTGCTATGGCAAAGGTCTTCAATGAGATAGTGTGAAGGGGAGTTTATTCAGGCACTGTTTCTTTTCCAAGTGTCTAGAAGGAAGGATGCTTCACTGACTGAATTACAGGAACCGAACAGTTTTAAGAAAATGACTGTTGCTCTGATTCTCTTTGGGTCTCAAGTTGATGACTCCATAAACAGTAAACAATTACACATGCATAATGTACAGCCCCAAGCGAATTAGCAGGAGGATTCATATGGATGAAGCTCTCTTTTAACTCCTTTTTCATCCTCTATTGTTGCAGGTTTTGCATTGACTGAACCAGCTCTGCAGGCTCTAACCTTTTCCACACAAGAAAGGAATGATAGCAAGCTGAGCTATGGATACCTAGCCAAGGACTCACCATATGGTGTTTTTGTTACACACAAGGGGAAAGATTACTTTAAAGACCAAGAGCTGAATTCATGTCTGGTGTAAGACTATTAAACTCAGTGGTGTTAGATCAAGCATGAAGTCAACAGCAAACTAATTCTATGTGATGGGGAGCAGGAGTCAAGGTTGTTTTTTTTTTTAAATAGCCCAAGGATGTCTATAAGGTACACTCAGTTGAGCCAAGTTCATTTTTTTTATGTCTTACTGACATCTGTTCTCAGAAAGCCTGCAGCACACTAGAACTGTTTCCCAACCTTTTTCCCCTCTAAAACCACTGTGTATTTCTATGACAGCTAGAGATGGTGAAAAGGCATGTTTCTTACAAAAATGGGCACCACAAATGACTCAGCAGATATTATGCTAAGGTACACTGCTTTAGTGATTCTGTACTCAAGGAAGAAATATGACAAGAGAACTTTCCAACAACCAGTTGTGAATTTTTGTTGAAATTTATTGACATTGACAGCAGATGAATTTTAGGCATTGTTACCACCATGACCTTTAAAGAAATTAGTCTGGAGATAATACACTGCAAGCTAGCCAAGATACTGAGAGTATAAGCTCCTCTTTTACATTTTCAGAGCATTTTATGTGCAGATCAATTAAAGGGTTTATTATGAGTCATCTTCAAATAACGCAGCAGTTATGGCACACAGAACCCCTATAATGCAGACATTTGGTATAGTGCATATTGGTACACTTTAATCTTTACAACATGTTATCTTGTTTTTACAGGGAGATGTTACCAGAATGAAATGGTTGAAATGTAAAAAGTAAATGAGGAACTTGACTTTTAAACTTCATGAGCTATTGAATAGATGGGGGGGGGTGAAATGCTTATTAACTTGCTTGTCTAACCTGTCTACTGCTGTGGGTTAACTTCTCAATAATATCTGAGAGAGATTTTAGAGGATATTCTAGAAGCCAGAGGAAATGACTGGTGAACCTGTACTCAAGGTAATGTAAATTAACACTTATTCAACAGAAGACAATTGAGTTAAGCAGTGTAAATCCAGAAGAACTACAACCAGAATCAGGTCAAATATATATATATATATATTTTATGTAACAGAATATGCTACATAGGTATTGTAGAACTGAATTCAAGGCGGAAAGTGAGAAAAAAAATAATGTGGCTAATTGTGGATCCCTTCCAACATGGAATAAACTGTGAACCTGTGAACCGATAAATCTTCTACCATACCAATGAATGGTAAGATCCATCTGCAGAATCAATTTTTTGTTGGCAGAGCCAAGACAGCTGAGATATAGGTTTAAAGAAGTATAGGTTGTCCTGGGACTCTGGCCATTGTGCAGTGGCAGAGTGAGTAGAAAAAACTGAAAGTTGAGTTTATAAAATGGTCACTTTCATGAGTTTCTGTTGGAGACCCAAACCAGTCCTGTGGGTATAAATTATTCATATCTTGTCTGTGTTACTGATTCTGGCCCTGGACTCAGTGTAACCAGAAAAGGTAGGACTGACTGAGAACAGAAAGAGGATCCCCTGAAGATGCAGTCTGGTAGAGCAGGACATGCTTCTACTGTAAGGAGTGACGCCAAAGGATGTAAGCAGGAACAGAGTTCATACCAAACCTATGATGACTTGTTAGTTTGTTGGAAAAAAGAAGAGAACCTCCAAGCATTTTAGCTATTAATGGTTACTTTGCAAGTTCCAGGAATCTCTTATACTGTCGGCCCTTTTGCACTTCGTGCCCCCCGTATTGGAGCTTCAGATCTTAGCGGCATGAATTTTAGCGATGAAGGAGACCCCTTTTTGCACTGTGCATGTTCAACCTGCTGGCAAGGTGGCAGCAGCGGCACCCACACCCTCACGCCTGTGCACCCACACACCTGCGCCCACGCACCTGCGCCCACAGGAGAAAGGTCACTCCCCCAGAGCTGCCAACATGCAATTATGAAACCGTGTCCCTGACCGAGCTGAAAAGGGTTTTTTCCCAACATGGGGTGGCTGCAAGCACCGGGAAGGGCTAACACAAACACTGATACACAGAAACACAGTGCTGAAACAGTGCAGGGCCACGTGAGGGTGCGGGGCATATTTGCATATTAATGAGCTGCCATTCAACGCAGAGGTAGGGCTTCGTGGAGCCCGATTAAGACAGTGGGTCTGCGATATAGAAGACCTGACTGTATTCACCTTCCGGCTGACCACTCATGACTAGAAGCAACCTGTCTCTGAAGCTAGCAATGTCTAACAACACTTTCTTGTCAAGTGAAAAATCAGTACTGATTTTTCAATCAAACCCTCTGGAGGTCCTTCGCTACCATCTGCCACTGCAGAAATCCTTGTTGCACACAGCCCTTTCCCCTTTTCGTGGGGCTGCTTTTTTTTTGTCACAGGCTCTCCCCAAGAAGGTAGCTGTGGCTCCCAGTACTGGAACTGCTTGACTGGCATCCACAGCCAACCTTATCTCCTTTCCCAGCTCTACCATACACTCAAAGGAAATATGAACCCTCCCCTTCTCCCTAGATTTCTTAAGTTTTAGCAGAGAGCATTGCACATGAGGAAACACTTGTGAGGTGCAGGACCCAGGCTGCCAATGCCAGATTGCTGATTGAGACTGACGATAAGCTGCTGCAGCAGACTTGTGGTGACAGCATCAATATCTGTTTGCAAACCGTTTCCCTGGACAGCAGTTGTGGCAATAAGTCCATATTTTGTTTCATTCAAGGTCAAGGGATTTTTATCAGACTGACATCTTAGCTCAAGTCCTCTTTTGCTAAATGCCCTAATAAGTATGTCTGACATAAAAAACTGTTCCAGCCTTGCATTTGTATGCAGACTGTATGTTTGCAGCTGAAATGTTATTATTGAGAAGGAATTAATAGATTTGACAGGCACCTAAAATCATTATAAAGTGCATGACAAATGTGTTCATGACTTCATTAGAATAAATAAAGATATATATTAGATTTCTTCCACACTCAAGGACTTCAATAATCCACTTTTGTCTGAGCTCATCAACACTGCTTTTCTTGAACCTGCAACATGTAAGATTGCAGGAAACAAGGTCAGACAGATGTATCACAGGCCATTCTCTTTGCTTGGGCCTATCTGTGTTCCTTTCACAGAACAACAGGATCCTCCAAGTTGCAAGGGACCCACAAGGATCATCAAGTCCAACTTTTAAGTGAATGCCCGTACAGAGATTGAAACCATAACCTTGGTGTTACAAGCAGCATGTTTTTTCTATCTGAGCTAATCTCAGGGTCATGTCTTTTTAAAAAAAAATATTTTCTTTTTAATGTTTTCCAAAGTCTCTGGGTGTTCTAGTTATGCCCTTCTCGTCTTCTTCCTTCCAGTAGTATGTTTTTGGTACAATCTCTGTATCATAAAAGTGTTAGAGTTGTTGATAAATCATTGCAGGTATAGAACATAACCTAGATGGCACTTTTATGGAACAGTCTCTAAACAGGAGAGCTGAGAACATTGGGGAAAGAGGAAATGAAGTAAAGGGCTTGGGATTGCTGATCAAATAAAAAAGTATATTCTGCTTCTTTGATGGCATCTGTTGAGACAGAAAAAGAATAGAAAACGACAGAAAAATTCCGTGCAGACATAGAGATACAAAACCATTACATTTCAAAGGAAAGAGTTTCATACCTTACAAGGGGGAGAAGGAAGAAATTATTCAAGAAATATTCTGTGTATCCTTTTATCTGCACTGGTACATAACTTCTCTTTTTTCCTTCTCATTCTCTTTTATCTCACAGGAACCCAGTAACATAGTGCACAACACTAAAGACCATGACTAGAGATTCACTCCATCTCTCCTGTGAATGCATAACTAATAACCTGGAAACACTTTTTCTTTCTGGAGTGCCTTGGCAAGTATGCAGACCAGAGGCTCTAACTACCAGCAGCTTGTTTTGATGACAGAGCATGTACAGAAATTAGTAAACAGAATTGTTCTTAAGCAACACTCATAAATTTTCAAGCTAACTAATCCCCATAAAACAGATGGAGATTTCCTAGGTCAAGTAAGGGCTGCATTTGCGTCTCTCTGGCATTTCTCACAGCATCTGAAAGTTGTCTTCATGGAAGTTTTTCCAGTAAAACTTTGCTATGGCAGAAATACAGTGACACTTATTAAAGAAAAAAAAAGTGCAAGGTGTTTTGAAGCCATTGATTGTCACATATGAAGGACTAGTAATATATATTAATTTGTGAGAATACCATGCACCCTCCATGGACTGCAATTAATCCTAGATTTGATTCAAGACTGCAGAGGCTGAACATCCCATTCAGGTTTCGTATCTTTGGTGATACTACTGAATACCTGTCACTTAATTAATATTATCTCTGGAGGCCTAAGGAAAGCGTTTCCTGCTAAAGGCAGAACACGTAGAAAGTGAAATCCACTTTGGTACAGTGGTGAGTGTCCCCACCTCTCACATGGGAGATCAGTGGTGCCGTTTAAGAGTTGGACTCTGTGATCCTTGTGGGTCCCTTCCAACTCAGAATATTCTGTGAAATTCTGTGAAATACAGAAAAAAATATTAAGAAATTGAACGCAGACTTGCCATCACCCAGCTTTTCTTATGCCCCTTTCTTCCATCATGAGTCCTCTGGCCCAGATTCAACCCCCTGGGGAATCCCAAAGAAGTGAAATTTGAGGGAAGACATTTCCTTTGGATTGAGGAGGATTTATCAGTTGGGATGGAAAACATACGTACCTCTCTATTTTCTAACAATAGGTAACTGTCACATCTACTTTTCTACTTCAGGGTCAGCAATGTGTGGTCATAGCTGAACTACGTCTTTCTTGTCAGTTTTTATGATATTAGAATTTAAAATAACCTAGATATTAAGATGCCATTTACTTTGCATGTGTTGGCCCGTATGATAGGATGTATTTAAGGACCTAGAAATTCCTATGCATTTCAATAGGTGATTTCTCACTTTTTATGGTTTATTGTGACTGCTTGTGATTCTCATCCTAATAGTGTACAACACTTGAGAGAACTATGCTTTTTTAATGTATGAGTTTTTTACTAAGCATGCCGAAGCAATTATATTAAGGAGTAACAACGGAGTAGTCATTTTGATTTGTCCTTATCAGTGGAAGAGGTTAAGACATAGGTATTTTATTAGCCAGTGATTAAGCTACAAACATTCTGATTAATTCAGCTTGTTTCAACTTATTGACAAACTCATTATAAACGAACATGTCGTTCTTTATTATTGAAAGAAAATAAATGTAGTGTAATGTCATTATATCATACGCAATTGTGCTGGTTGAGCCAGGTTAGAGTTAATTTTCTTTGCAGTGACTAGTATCCTCTCCTATGGAATTATGCTATTTTCGCTGAATGTCTCTAAAGTGAATGATAAGAGGCTGTAGAATCAGATATTCTTATAGTTAACTGAGAAACAGAATCCTTTTCATAGGTTTGTGTCAACTGATAGTCAGTGGTACTGGAGCATTTAATCATGACCTAAATCTTTTTAGCTTCTTAGCTCTGGCTAGAGAATGAATTTGCATCACCAAGAGAAAAGAGAAGGAAAAAAAGGAAAAGAAATTAAGCAGGAGATTATGAAAAGTGTAAGGTGTATTTTATCAGTTAATTAGTGCAATACATATGCCTTCAGTAAATTCTGTTTTGTTTTTTGCATAATTGCTTTTGTTTCTTTACTACATATTTGTAAACTAGGTGCTAGTTGAAGAAAAATAACTGGTATATATCCACATATTTCACCCCTGTTCCACTGGCTATTATTTAGAAAGTTACTACAAACGATTACACCAATTCAAATGGCATTTCTTTAAATAGAAATTTGAAAGAAAAAGCAACATGAATATACTTCTGTGATACATGGGAAAATAATCTTTTCTTCAGCTTTTGCTTAAGTTGTTTTAAATACAACTGTGGTTGCCCAGATTTCTGTGCTACCTGAGCGGTGAATGTTGTCTCCAACACCTGTTCTTTATTTTGTGGAGCTGTTTGATACAAAAATATTATGGTTTTTTCACTTTTTATACACTTCCTTTTTTTCTACAGTCTTCCTATTGGCAAACATTATGCATGTGATCAAATAACCTGTGGGATTAAAAACTCATAATACCATGGAAATCTTATCCAGCTGAGTTTATATTATAAAGAAAGAAAATAATATTTATTACAGTATTATCAAGCCCAGTTATGCACATTTTCACATTCAGGTGAACGGTGTACCACTCCTACATCACAGTCTACTGTAAACTGCAACATTTAACTCCATTACTTAGTAGTTGAATCATTTTTGTTGTGATTTTCACTACTGGCCTCCATTAACATAGATTTTCAGCTTTATCTGCATTTGCATTGTCTTATTTCTTCCTGCCGCAGAAAGTTTTTGTATCTTTGTTACCATATGGTGTTTACTGCAAATAGTGTCTCTTCCTTCATTTAAGTCACAGATCCCCTGAAATTTTGTCTTCTTTACAGTCTGCAGTGTTCTCATCTGTTTGAATCAAAGAAAATCTTTGTGTTGGAAAAAGACATCTTCCTATTATATTTGTTGCACCATTTTTGTCTATATACAAGAAAGTTAATTGATTGAAAAGGCCCTTTGAAAAATATTATTTGAAGTCCTTTAATATCCACACTTTTCTTGTCTTTATTTGAAATGCTACCTCAACTCCCATGTCCCACTAGTCTGATGAAATAAAAATTGGAAGACAGGAAATACAGTCGGGTCTCCTATACCACAGTACCGCGGGTCTTGCCCCCTACCCGCGGAGCCCTCCGTCCACATTGAATGGCAGCTCGTTAATAAGCAAATTTGCCCCGCACCCTCACATGGCCCCCTGTTGCTCCGGCGCTCTTTCAGCATTGCCCTGCTGTGTATTTGTGTTTGTGTCGGTGTTTCCCAGCTCCCACGGCCACCCCAGGTTGGGAAAAAACCCTTTTGCGTTCAGCTGGGAACACTGGTGCAGGGGAGCCGCCCACGTTGCTGTCCCAGTGTCTCTCTGGGTGGGTAGATGTGGTGTCTCCATACTCGAGGTAGACAAGTATGTCTCAGAGAGTCATTCAAGAAAGTCTTGGACACATCCAACCTGAGAGTGCGTAAATCTTTCACAACCGCACATAGCCTCTTCATTCCAAGTGGAGCAGAGTGGATGCCGCTCAGAGTGGAACCGCCACAGCCACTGCGCTCCCAGTGGAGCGGAATAGGGAGGGCTGGCATGGCGTGGGTGTGCTGGGGGGGACCCGCCTTAACCTTCTCGCTTGTAGCACAGTGAAGCGGGATGGGGAGGGTGGCCGCGGTACAGGCGCACTGGCGGAGGGACCCACTGTAACCTTCTTGCTCAGAGCAGAGGGGAGCGGGTTGATTTGAATATTCATGACTGCCTAATTTGAATATTCATGTGCGTCAGGTCACACATGCGTAGTTGCAAAACGAGCCTCCTTAATCGCTAAAAAATCACGCCGTTAGGATATGAAGCTGCAATATGGTGGGCGTGAACTGGAAGAGTGTTGACTGTGGTACTACTATAATAAGGTCTTCAGGTGAGAGTTTGAATACAAACACCTAGAAATGCTCACCTTATGTCTGAATCAATGTTAGAACAACAAGAAAAACAGAAAGATTTTACTTGCTATAAAGCAATTTTCAAAGCAATTTATAAGCAAAACAGGGAAAAAACCCAGAAGTTTCAATGGAAACCCTTCTTTTTTCGGTCACAATTTTTAAGGTTTATGGTGGTGATTTTCTCCAGCTATGAGGGACCTCCTCTAGTGTCCATCATTTTTCAAAAACTATAGAAATTTGCCTTGAAAGTATGCCATCCAGCTCATTCTACACCCTGGCTTTCTTCTGCAGACTAGTGTATGTCAATTTTTTCTAAGAAAGATTCAAAGAGATCCTTATCTACTGTTAGTGGAATCTTCTTTCCACTTCTGGAAACCTTTTTTCCCTATGGTGAAGACTGAAGAAAAGAGGAAATTGGGCATCTCAAATTTCAAAAACATTTGAGGATGTTTAACAAGAAACTGAGAACTGGGGCTATTTAACCTGGAGAAGAAAAAATCTGGAGGGAATTTATCAATGTATAAGTAGCTGGTGGGGATGGAGGGAATAAATAAGATGGAGTCACTCTCTTCTTGGAGGTTGTATGGATTATATGTGAATAAGTAGACTGGAATGGTCATAAGGTTAAGCTTGTGTAAGTGAAGGGTGAACCATAATATATGCACACTACCATCAGTCCCTTTGGTGAAAGAAAAGGCAAGACTTCTGTTTAAAACATAATTTAAAACATTTCTTATTCTGTTGCCTCCCAAGACCCATCATCTGTGCACTTGTCTATGACACCAGCATTCCTCCAAACAACAGCAACACCTAATACAAGACAGGATTTTTATTCAGCATATATGTAAATTTCATGTTGATGAAGACTTTTACAGCATGTGTCTGGAAATATCTGGCTTGTACTTTTCAAATTCCCATGAAAGATAGAGTCTTGCTGAGCAGACTAGTCTGCTTTAATCTTGAGCTCAGCAATTTGCCAAGGATTTAGACTGCATTCATAAGTAAATCAGAACCTGATGAGAACCTTTCACTTTTATGTCACTTAAAAACAGGTGGTAAAGGAGATCAAGTGTCATCTCAGGCTAAGTCCATATATTTGGAAAACTACAGGGAAAATCATTGATTATCTTTTGAAAAGTATCCTGTGACAGCAGTAGAAGGTAGTAAATAGGGTCTACAGAACACAGAGATGTGAGAGGAAAGCAGGTGGAAAAGATGAAGAGATCTGAAACAGAATTTCATTAAGATATTTGTCAGTCCAAAGGGAAATAAAGATGAAAATGAAAACATAATTTGTTTTACTGTGAAGCTCCAGTAGGATTAAAAAAAAATAATTATATGGCATTCCTTGAAGTGATTCTTAAAGATAGGCAGTGGTGGGCTTTGTTAAAACTGTGGACTTGGGATTGTACAAAAAAAAACCAAAACAAAACAATTAGAAACAAATACATCACACAACAGGGACAAACATGAAAAATTGACTTATACTTGAAAAAACCCCAAAAACCAAATGCATAAAATCCATAATATTAAAGTCGTTATAGAATGTCTCTGCAAGGCTTTTTCTTCATCAGCCTTCCTTAAGATATATACACAAGTAATATATACAGTAATACCTTGCTTCATTGTGTCCCCTCCATTGCGACCTCTCTGGTTTGTGAGAAATTTTATCCGCAAATCTGCCTCAGTGATTTGCAGAGCTTCCTGGTCGAGGCATGCACAGTGCCTCTGCTTCGCTGGCCCAGCCCCACAGGGAGGGTGTGCAGTGCCTCTCACTTCCATGGCATTTATGGTCCCACAGCTCTGTGCCCCAGTCCCTGCTCCGATCATGTGTGTCTCCATGTCGGGTCCCTACAGTGGAAGGCTCACTCCACAGTATGATCCCAGCAGCAGCTGAGACCCAATGCAGCAACACAAGTCATGCTGTCCCCTGTTACTCTAAGCCCAGCCAGGGGTCTGACCCCCACCGTGTGCATGTTACTGTTTCCATGGCTACAGGCGGGGAAGGCAATGCAGTCTGTGCCTGGGGACTGTGCACTGGTATGCCTGGTGATGATGTAGCCCCAGGGAAAGTGCTCCACGAAAATGTGGCTGGGCTGGCTGCGGCAGTGGTAGGGCAAGCTCTGTGTGCTGGGATGGGGTAGCGGCAGGACATGCCCACAAGTTAAGGTTTCCCAGGTTCCAAGAGCACTCACCAGAACCTGGGGACACCTCTTCCCCTCCATGGCCCCAGAGCTTCCCCACCATGGAGGCAGTGCAAGCATGAGCGGTGGCAGCAGCCCGGCGGCAGCTGCGGAAGCAGAAGCATGGCTGAAGAGAAGCCCAGGAATTCTCTGAGAGTCTCCCCAGGCACAGAGGGAAACATTTCCCTTTGTTCCCCTGTGCTGTGAGAGCCTGTGGGGAGGAGCAGCAGCATGGATTTTATACATGACAAACTTTATGGTCCTATCAGCACTGTTGATTCAGGGATTTATTAGGGCAGCTGAAGTGCTGTGAGAATGTTATGTGCCGCACAAAAAATTACAGTTATCACACAGGCTCACAGGCTATTCCGAGTTAGAAGGGATCCTCAGCATCATCTAGTCCAACTCCCCACCAACTAGACCATATCACTGAGCTCCTCATCGAGTCTTCTCTTAAACACCTCCAGGGATGGCGACTCCACCACCTCCCTGGGGAGACCATTCCAATGAGCGATCCCTCCGTATTTGCAGATTACGGTCTACCATGGGTTGTGTGGAACCTTTAATCTGCAAATACAGGTCAGATATTAATATGGCAAATTATTGCCAGAAATATGGCAACTTTGGAACACTACAACATCCCAGGCTCCTTATGGCAGTGAGGAACCTGGGAGTCGGGGTTTTTTTCCCTTTAACTGCAACAGCTAGAACTGGCAGGAGTGCTTTGCCTAAGGCTGTGAGTATGTGCCTATGCACATATGTACATATGCACATATGCACATATGCGCTGGCAAGTCCAGGCTGGCTGCCATGCCTGAATGGCTGGAACGGGCCCCATGTGGGTCCCTGTGTGACAGTTAAAGACTTATTGACTCCTGGCAGGGCTGGCCGGTGACGAGGTCATGACCCACAGCACTGAAGGACCACACCATTCTGTGAATAACTGAGTAAGAACAGTGGGAAAGATTTCTGCAAATATGAGAAGACACAAATATGGCAGCATGAATAACTGAGATATGGCTGTCTGCTATGTGTATCTTCTATGTTATATGTGTACATATATACTCAACGAAGAACAGGGTTCGTTGGTAGCATGAAATTATCTGTTCTGGAGATGTAAGGTAACATAATTATTATAGGCCAGGTATTTAAAAGTAGTTATTCTATACACATTACCGGCCAGACAGAAAACACTCATTTACTGACTCTCAATTCATAATGATTTGTTTTCTTTCTAGGTCTAAGGTAAGATCAAGAGAAACATAAGTTTACAGTTCCTTTAAGAATCTTCCCTTGTCTAGTGATAAGTGAAACTAGTTAGAGACCCAACTATATATCAAAACTTTTTCATATGTTGGCACAAAACTTTTATGGTCACATAAATCTTCTCTGTAGTTCCAGCATTTGCTGTTTCTCATATGCAACAAATTGGAATATTTTAGGAATATAAAAAACTGCAGCTACTTAATGCAAGTTTTTTTCCCCACAGATTTAGAGTTCTCATATTTTTCACATTCATTTATCAGTTTTGCATGCAATTGATAATCGAAGTGTTTTTGTATACTGACACTTACTCATAATCTGCCCATTTATTTAAGATAAAGAGGAATGATTGAAAATTTGACAGTTTGAATTGAGTCCTGAGATCTTTGTACATAACAACTGTTTGGCAAAGGTCTGAGTTATATTTCTTATGGGTCATTCCCTAGTTTTGAAACACTCCCTGAAGAATAATCTTAAATGTGTTTAAAATGTATGAGGCTTCTTTTGTTAAAAATATGTAAAAGATATTCTGACTTCAATTTGTTTTCCCAATATATCATTTATTTCTAGATGATGACTAATTTTTTAATAACCTCAATGTCTCCGTTTGTGAATGGAAGTTCCCAGTCCCTAGAACCTCATTGCAACTTTTCTTTGATTTTGTTACATCCACAAAAGAACTAATTCCACGAACCTACATATTAAACAAAATTATTAACTCAGGCATTAGTAGCATTTACTCATTGCTTAGTACATGAGATGAAGGCATGTATTAAACAAGATTTTATACTCAAACATTAATAACATTTATGCACAACTTAGTATATGAAAATGCTCAGGAATCTTGGAAAAGGAATTATTGCAACCAGCATGGCAAGATGGAGCAGATAAAATAGGCAACCACAACTGGTGCATGGGGCTGGGACATGGCACGGGGCCAGAACATGACGCGGGGCTGGAAGCAGCACGGGACCGGTACATGGTGGGTACAAGCACTGGGGCTCCCCAGTACTCCTGATTGATGGGAGGTGGAGTGATGGGCATGGCCTGCATGCATATTAATGGCCTACACATATTTGTGAGTCTGACATTCTGCGAGACCTCTGACATGACCCGTTTCTCACAAATGAGGGGGTTTAACTGTAGATTCCTAAGGAGTTCACCCTGTAAAAAAATTGTAGTACAGTTGACCCTTGAATACCATGGGTCTTGTTCCTCTCCCAAGAAGCTCTCCGTCCACGTAGAATGGCATTAATATGCAAATTTTCCCCACACCCTCACACGGCCCCCCGGCACTCCGGTGTTGTTTTGGCACTGCCTTGCTGTGTGTTTGTGTTTGTGTTGGCACTTCCTGGCCCCTGTGGCCACCCCACAACAGCAAAAAAACCTTTTACGCTCAGCTGGGAACAATCGTGCAGGGAGCTGCCCACACCACTGTCCCGTTGTCTCTCCAGTGGGTAGACATGTTCTCTCTATACTTGGGGTAGACATCTACCCTGAGAAAATCTCAGACATCACGTCTAACCAGAGAGTGTGTAAATGTTTCATAACTGCACAAAGCCTCCTCGCTCCAAGCAGAGACGAGAGGAGCAAGGGGAGAGAGGGGCAAGCACAGCCCAGAGCAGAGCCAAGGGGAGGGAGGTTGGGCTGTCATGGCCCAAAGCAGAGCCAACGGGATGGGGGCAAGCACAGCTCAGACCAAAGCCGAGGGGATAGGGGGTGGGCCGGTGCAACCCAGAGAGGAGCTGAGGGGAGGGGCAGAGCCAGCGCAGACCGGAGCAGAGGGGCAGAGTGGGGATGGTGCGGCTCACCGCGAGCAGAGCGGTGCACCTGTGGTCCATGCGGCATGGCGTGGGAGTTGATTTGAATATTCATTACTGTCTAATTTGAATATTCATGACTGTCAGGTCGCTCAGGCGCAGTCCCAAAACAGGCCTCCTTAATTGCTGAAAAATCATGCTGCAAAGATGTGAAGCCGCTGTCTGGGGGGTGCAAAGCGGAAGAAGGCTGACTGTAATTATGGATGAAAGTTTGTGGATTATTCTTTTGAATCATTACCTAAATTCTGCTCATGTTCAACCTACATAGCATAAAATTTAATTTATTCTAATTTTCTAACCTCTGATTAATATTCTGTCTTTATAAGTTAGTTTTATTTGAAGGAAAACATTTGACTTCCCTTATTTTCAATCCAAACAAATTGTAACCCTTCGTAAGATTCCTAAAGGGAACATTTTCCTTCACAGTAGAAGAAAAGAAAGTAGTCTGTTTTGTTGATTAGTAATTTGTAAAGAGCAGCAGGAAGCCATCACTTACTGTTCAAGCATTTTTCAGGCCCTTTTGGTTTTCGACACCACTTTGCTCACTTTGCTATCTTGCCTGGAATTGAGGGTGATATTGTAGAATAAATACCAGTATTTGCTCTTTGCCATTTCTCGTGGTCAATATTTAACTAAAAACTCCTTCACATCATCATTATGTGTATTATGCACTGTAGCACTGTAACATGAACGGCTACTGCCAAAGACATTGAAGGATGATTGTACAACATTTAGTTTTTGGAAGAAATGTGCCCTCTTTTGTTTTTTTTTTTAATGTCAGCCAAAATGGTGCTGTTTACTGACTGCATTGAAAAGCTGTTAAAGACACAACCTCATGTTTTCTAAAGTAAACTGAAACTCAAAAGCAAATTTTTTTAAAAAATTAATTATATTTTCTATGAACATTTCAAAACACAGTTATTTCTGGTCACATACAGGTATGCATCTACACAACTTTTTAACACTGTAGTGCCAATACATTCTTTATTTGATGTATACACATTTTTGAGGTACATTGAGGATCACTTGTGTCTGTGTAAACAATAGGATTCAGAAATTTGAGTTGTTCTTTTCATATTCCTTTGAAAAATTCAATTATCATAAATAGAGATCAGCTTAAAATTCCTTTAAAAATTAGAGCATTTCATGGTTTCAAATGAGATGAGGAACATATCTTGGATTTATGTAGCAGTAACCTGCTTCCAAAAAACAGCTGCAGCTATCGAACAGACTGGGGTGAGTTAAATCATTCTAGGACAATAATACTCATTCTTTCGATGAAGGAAGAAACTATTTTAAAATAGTTTATTTAATGAGTTATTTTTCTTCACTGATTCTCAAAGATGTTTATTTAGGGACCATTTATGTTGCAACATGATGTGCAGTGCTTTACCCAGAAATCATTTTAAAAACTTCGTATTTCTCTGATAAGCATATTTGCACAATCAATAGAAGATAGTTTAACTTTAACAGGTAAGGGGGTTTATGGTTGCTACTTTCTCTTTCCGTTATATGAAGACTATTATAGAGACACCCCTTGGGATGCTGAGTTTAAAAATTACAGAGACATAGTAATATCTAGTGTGATGCAGTACTGGTTTTATTCCTTTACATGGTTTGCAGATTCATAAGACAAAAAATTGAAAGGGTTTGTCAAGTTCTAAATAACTTGAGAGATTTGCAAATCTCTGCAATGACAATGAAATGTAAGTTCCAGTAGAGTGGTCAAAAAACCACTATGGAATAAAATAAGACAGATTGAGGAAACAGTAAAAAGGCTGTTCCTTATGAACAGTGTAAGTATTTTATTGTACAGTATTTTATTTTCGTTGATGTTGTTTCAGGCATGATTTCTGTTTGGCTCTATTCTCTGTGTCTTGCTAAACTTTGTTACAAAGAGGCAATGTTTGAACTGATGTACTGATAATTCAACATGATATCCTCTTCTTTTTTTTGTTGATCTTTCCTCATTCTGAAGTTGTACCTACCCTATAAGGTGAGTGAAGGTAACTTGAAAGAAGGCTCAAAACAGCTCAGTTCTTGTGCCAGCCAAATCTTATTCCACGTAGCCAGCTTGTTGTAGCTCTGATCTGAAATGTGCACCAGGACTTGAGGCTATGCTCAGGATACACACTGGTGAGCCTTGCTAAAGAGCACTCTGCCCCACAGTACTGGCTCATAGCCCACAGCAGGATAGCTAAAAGACAGCTCTAGCACCAAGAGCTTGACTTTTCCCCTTCCAGAGCATGGTATTTTGTTTAAGCCCATGGTGAGAAAAAACATCTGCATGTCTTTGATCCATCCTGAATAACCATGTGGACAGACTCCTTCTGAGTCCTCATGATTTAAGGAAAATTAGTTCTGGATTTAAGATTTGCTTGCAAGCCACAGAGAGGATTATTTTTGACCTCAGGAGCCAGAGAAAAAACACTTCAACCAGCAATGTGCCCCCTAGCCCTCCCAAGCGCCAAAAGGCCCCATCCCAGTTTGTCCATCTCCTTAAGTGCCCCTGCTTAATGCATATGCATAACACTTCATGAATATGTATCCTATCACCATTATGTCATAAATTTACAATTTGCTTTAAGCCTTTGACCAACCAACTCCAATGTCTCACATTATTTTGCTCCTTGTTTTGACTAAAATTATGTTCTGTTTATCATTCTGTGCTGGGAAACTGGAAATTTTGCCTATAATATTCAGCCTTAAATTTCAGGCCTGTCAAATAACTTTAACACCTATTAATTCTTCTAAACCCAAATCTTCTAGCTATTTCACTAAAATCTAAATTTCTAAGCCTCCAAATTATGTATATCTATCTCACTAAAATCTATGCATTTCTAAATCCTCTAATCACCCACACAGTAACCTATTCCAAGGATCTGGTTTAGAATAGTTTCCCTAGCAGCTCAGCTGAAGTACTGGAATGATATGCATGCTTCATCTGTGAGGTTCTCAGGCACTCAGGGGAAAAGACGCCTTTCCTAACACATAAAGTTCTCAGACAGAGTACAAAACAGCCCAGCACTTCCCAAGGTGACCCTTAAAAAGACCAATACTATGTCAGAGTATGTATTCTTCAATTCGCAGTTGTCTCATCTGCATGTTCACATCATGTGACTGGACACAGTAGGAGAATAAAACACTTCCCTGTGTGCAGATAATACAGATGAATATTCACAGAAATAAAGAGTAGTTACAGCATCTTTCTAAAGGTAAATCTTGAAAAAAATCAGTGTCTTAAGAGGCAACTGACTTAGTGTAATCTTTTTTTTTTTGCTTTGCTTTATTTTGATCAAAGAATTTACATAAAGCAGAAGGAGTAGAAAGCTATGGATGAAACTTCTTCAATTTTCAGTTTGTACTGTTGTTTGTAAATTATCTTAATATTTAGGCTATTAGACAGGTTTCTAACGTGACTCTGTACTTCCTTGGGTTTACAAAACTCTCTTTTTCAGCATTCTTCACAGTTTCTTTTGTGCAGAAGCTAAACTCTCATTATTTTAGTTTCCCCTCTTATTTTCCAGTACACTGAAGTATTAGTAGATCAACATTAGAAAAACAAGCATTTGACATTTGCCTCCCCACAGAATGATCTGAAGATTCAGATCAATCATTTTTTCATAGCAAAATCTAATGAGCAGCATGACTACTTGAAAATATACAAGATTTTCTGTTTTACAAGACTACTCTATGGGACTTGATAAGCTAGAGGAATGGGCAGATTCTAACAATATGAGATTTAACAAATCCAAGTGCCGGGTTCTTCACTTTGGACATGACAATCCCATGCATCGCTACTGGCTGGGGGATGAGTGGCTGGAGAGTGGTGAAATGGAGAGGGATTTGGAAGTAATGGTTGACAGAAAATTTAATATGAACCAGCAGTGTGCCCAGGATGTCATTGGCCAATGACATCCTGGCCTGTATCAGGAACCGTGTGGCCAGTAGGACTAGGGAAGTTATTCTTCCCCTGTACTCGGCACGGTCAGACCACATCTTGAGTACTGTGTGCAGTTCTGGGCTCCCCAGTTTAAAAAGGACATTGAAATACGTGAAAGGGTCCAGAGAAGGGTGACAAGGATGGTGAACAAGCCCTGTGAAGAATGACTGCCGGAGTTGGGGCTGTTCAGACTGGAGAAGAGGAGGGTCAGGGGTGACCTGATTGCTGTTTACAACTAACTGAAGAGAGGTTGCAGTCAGGTGGGTGTAAATCTCTTCTCTCAGGCTGCCAGCACCAGAACAAGAGCACATAGCGTTAAGCTGCACCAGGGGAGGTTTAGGCTGGATGTTAGGAAGAGTTTTTTCACAGAGAGAGTATTCTCTCAGTGGAATGGTCTGCCCAGGGAGGTAGTGGAGTCACCATCCCTGGAGGTGTTTAAGAAAAAACTGGATGAGGTACTCAGTGACATGATCTAGACAATGGGAGGGTTGGATAGGTGGAGTGTCGTGCCCGTGGCTCCAGGGTTGTCGGTTCGATCCCTGGGTGGGTGCTGGCTTGGGAGTTGGACTAAATGATCCTTGTGGATCCCTTCCAACTTGGAATAACCTGTGAAATTATTATTTTCATTAGTTTTGGTTTTTTTTCCTGCAGTTCCTTGCAGATGCCTAGTCCTCCATAGGAGTGAGGCCTAGGGCAGATTCCCCAGAGAAACAAATTAGTAATAATTTACTTAACAATACCCTTCTAACACAGAAAACTGATACTGCTTGACAAAAATTGAATTTTATTGACTTGTAGTGACCTATGAATAATGAATATGCCTGTGCAAACTATTCTACAGCTGGGAGCAGAGACTGATTTCTTTTTAAAATTATTATTATTATTCTTTAATTTTTTTCCTGTCTCCATTCAGCAAAATCTGTTTAAATATAGATAATTTTTTTAAAGAAAACTACAAATATGAACCTTCCTCCCGTCTACAAAACCCCCCACACAAACATTCAGACAAATCATTTTAGCCATGGAAAAACATGTAAGCTTTATTTAGTCAAAGTGTTTTAGAAATTGGGAATCATTACAGTATTGGAGGTAAAATGAATTCCCATTTTTCCTCAGAAATGTATTACAGTGATCCCCTGAGTTACACATGTCTTGGGGTCTGGCTCCTTTCCACGAAACCCATGATCCACGATGGTAATGAGCTCATGAATATGCAATTAAGCCCTGCCCATCACCCCACTGATTTAAGGAAAACTAGTTGCAGGACTCAAGGTAGTTGCTCGCAAGCAGGAAAAATGTTTATTTTGACCCAAGAGCCAAGGAAAGAGAAACAGCAATGTCTCCTGCCCTGTCAGGTGCCAAAAGAGGGCCCACCAAGATTTGTCACTTATTTTTAAACCCTTATCTCATGCATATGTAAATCACTCCATGAATATTCATCCCTTCAACATTATGTCATAGACTTGCACTTTGCCAGAAGTCCTTCAACCAATTAGCTCTAATGTTTCTCATTCTTTTCCCCTTGTTGTGGCTACCACCCACTTTTGTTTACCCTTGAGGACTGCAGGACAGGGTTGTTCACCCTTAATATTCAGCCTTAATTCTCAGGCCTCCTGAATGATTTTAAAATCTACTAATCCTTCTAAAATTCACTAAAAATTCACTAAATGTTCATTAATTCACTAAAATCCTTAAATCTCTAAGCCCCTACCTAACTCACTAAAATTATAATTTTCTGAATCCCCAGATCACCACTCCTTTCAGCTCTGGGGCACTGAAGGGCATTCCTGGGACTGCCCTATGCCCTGTTCTGGCTCAGGAAAGCAAAGGAAATGCCTTTTGCTACTTCTCAGCCATGGAGACCTGGGGAACTGGAATGGGGGGGCTCCCTGCAGCCATGCTGCCACCACAGGGAGTCCCGGGCTTCCGCTGCTGCAGCAGCAGCAGCATCACCCAACTTCTGATCAACCACAGGGCTCTGCTGAGCCACCGCACAGCAGCAGTGGGCTGAGGACCCACCATGGATCTGTGCATTCCTCCAGGGCTTGGGGCACTCTAGGTGCGAGGTGCTCAGGGTCAGGGTGGGGGAATCTGGCTATTCATTCCCACCCCTCCTGCAAGTGGTGGGAATTTGAGCTGTGGGCTACGCTGAGGAGGAAAGGTGTCCTGCACCAGGAGCCCTACTGGGCTACATCTTGGCAGCCCTAGTCCTGCTGCTCATGGGTCAGAACAGGTGTGAGTGGCAGCTGCAGCAGCCTGTGACACACTGTGGCCTTCCCCCTTGCCCCCAGACAATGGGAGTCAGCAGGAGGCAGGACCACAGCAGCCCTCGTGAGACTGCAATCCTGCCTGTCCTGGACCGGTGCAGGCATGAGTGGCAGCTGCCAAAACCATGTCAGGGCCCACTTTATGTAGGGTTACCATCAGTTAGGCAGTTAGGTAGGTTTAGGTGGTTAAGATACCGCTGGTTACATAGTGTTACCAAGCTGGGCTGGGTGCCAGCACTGTGAGTGGAGTGCTCCATGAAGACAGGCCGCCCTGACACAGTGCCAGCTCACGAGCACTGTCACAGCAATAGCAACAGGAAGCTTTCTAGGCAGCTTCAGCCATACCCGGTGCTTGGAGCTCTTGGAACAGAACAGAGCAGTTGCAGCAGAGCGGTCACATTGGAACATGGCAGGAACAGACGAGTTTGGAGGTAGAGCTTGCTGTGGCACGGCAACATACAGAGGAATACTCTGGGCCTGACATGGACCCAGAAGCTAGCAGAAGACCCAAGGTACTGTGTTTACATTCCCTGGGGCATGCATGGCAGGTCCTTCACTTCCTGTCCTGTCACCAGTGCCACACCCTTGCGACATTTTATTCCACTGTGCTACATCCCTGGAAGTGTTGAAGGCCATGTATTCAAGTACCCTGGGTCCCTGCTGCCTCCACAACACTGCTGAGGGCCTGAGTCCCTTCTGCCTCTGTGGCAGCCCCCCCAGCATGAAGGTATTGTGGTGGGTGGGGTGGTGGGTGGGGCTTATTTACATAGTCATTTGCATATTTACATACTCATGAGCTGCCTATCTTCACTGCATTTTCTGCACATGCTCAGACCCCACTTTTCACTGAAAAATGAACCACAAACGATTGAATCTGCAAAGAGCAGAACCGCAAATAACTGGGGGTTTAGTGTATTATAATACCCATTGGGTGGTAAGGAAAATAATTGCCTCAAAGAGATATGGAACATTTCTCATCCTCAGAATTAGCCACTTTCATCTACTTGCATTAATAATACCCTTGTGCAATGCCACTTGCACTGCACATAATGTTTTTCATTATGTCATAACCTGACCAGAGACATTCATGATTCATCTGCATCAACTTGTGTTGACTTTACTTATGCATGATATTTTTGTGATCATTACATAAACCAATGGGTCATTTCCTGTGTCATCACTAGAATATCACTGTTGTTGAAGGTAATACCTGATGCTGTAAACTAACAGAGCACAGTTTAAGCAGTGGGAAATGTCAGGGCAAGGCAATAAAATGGTGCATATGCAGAGACATAACTATGATCAATACGCAAGCTTTCAGCAAGGGAGTTTTCATCCTGTGACCTCACTGAATGAGAATGACACTCTGAAAATCAAAGAGCTGGAAAAAGGAAGATTGTTCCATTTCTTGAGGGAAGTGACCTGAGAAATTATATACTTCCTGTTCAGTTTCCAGGCACAGTCAATTCCAGGTGAAGTATTTTTGCAATTATATGAATGACACCTAGTTCCCCAAAAATCTGCTTAAGAGCAGAGGGAAGGGGTGAAAGGCTTAGAAGTCTCATATAAATAGTCAATAAAAGGGTCAATAGTTTTTTCCAAAGCAAAAAAGGCTTTTTATTTCACACATAGTCTCACAACTTTGAAAAGGGATACAATGAATAGCTGACTAATTCTAAAAGGTTATATTTTAATTATGGTATCGTCAGTATTGAGATGCAGATATGCAGCAACTGTGAATGCAACAGGTCTAAAACAGAACAAAACTTACCCATATATATGTATAAACACAATGTAGTGTAGGCACACTTAGAAATAAACCGGAAAAAGTAGTTTGAGTTACAGTTGCCTCAACCAAAATAAAAAATTCTGACTTTTATAAAACAGTTATTTCCCAGCTTTTTCATATCAACATACACATTCAGACTACTTTAGAAATCAGCTATCAATAGAAGACTCAAAATTCACAACAGCAGTGGAGAAAGTGTGAAGCAATCTAAGAACAAAGAAGCAACAAGAGAAAAGAACCCTTGGCTTCAGTAATTTTTTGGTCTAATCTAAATTTCTCCTTCATTCAATTTTGTGCAAATGTAAAGAAATCTTTTGAGATTTAGGAGTCAAGAGCAGCACTGTCACTTCCTTCTGTCTTCTCTTTTTTGTCTTCCCTTCTTTCTTCAGATTCTCTCCTTTCCGTATGGCTCAAAAATAAACCCAAAGATTTTATAATCATCCCTCTACAAAGAGGCTTAGCCACCTTTTCTGTCACATGTGTTGCACTTTGTGAAGAGCCCTATATCAACATACCAGGTGTGCCATGGTTGTTCCTGGTGCCTTAAGTTCCACAGACAGTGAAAAACAGCCACTGAGCACCAGCAAATAACATGTGCTGCTGGAGACATCCGTGTAGTTGGGGTGATGGTGGTGGGGAAGTCATTAGGGACCAAATAGAGAGACTTGTATATGTTTTAGCCAAAAATAAGATTAAGTAAGATCAGTAGTGCCTACTTGTCAGTCTTTACTGGATGAATGCATGATACTAGAAAATACTTTAAACGTGTGTAACTATTGCAATAGGAACACAGGAATTAAATCAAATCTACTCATTGTCTACAATGTTTTGTGGATTAATCAGCTTGTTATTTAGAAGAAAAGCAATGCTAAACCGTAAAATCTTATTATGAGCCATTACATCAATTACCATGCTGTGAAGATAAGGTTTGGCTAATATCTCATTTCTTAATTTTCAAATAATCCTTAATTTCCTGTACCAGCTCAGTATGCTAGTATCAGACCTTAGCAAAGCCACAATGTTTAAATATTCAAGTTTTGTTCCTACATCTGAATTTGTGACTCAAATTTGTAACTTTTGTTTCTTCCTTTCTCTTTTACCTGTCCTCTCTGAGATTTCTGACAACCCTTGAGATGGAAGTATTTCTGCTAAGCTTATAAATTAGTTATTACCTTCACCCAACCTCACTCCTTTTTATCTGTTCCAGAAGTTCCTTGAGTGTGGTGTACTGAGGGATGTAATGCACCAGATTTGGAAATGCCACAGGGCACTGTGTACTGCATTTCTGTGACCATCTGACCTGTCTGCCTAAATTTAACCAGATAAAACACAGCATACCTCTGCATTTCATAACTGGAAAGAGGAAAGGAAGAAATTTCAAGTACAGATAAATCATGATGCAGTTTCAGTTTTGTGAATGTCATTAACAAAGAGGCACATGTCCAGGTAAATTATGTCAGTCGCTTTTCCCTAATCCAGCAGCATTGTAACTTCATTGTAGGATCCTTTCAATTTTTTCAGGAAGGATTTATCGTTTGTGAAGCCATGTTGACTGTCACAAATCGCCTCCTTGTTTTCCATGTGCCTTAACGCTATTTCCAGGGGGATCTACTGCAAGACCTTTCTGTGCACAAAGGTAAGACTGAACAGCATGAGACCAACCAGCCTGTAGTTACCCAGGTTACCAGTTACCTTATTTCTGCCATGGGTTAGTTTAAGATGTTTGCAAAATATACCTTCTTTTTTTCCTCCTGGGGTGAGCTAGGCAAACAGTTGCTTCTTTCATCAAAGGATGTTGGGGTGAGCTGGTGTGTCCACAGGCTGACTGACTCCTGCTGTTTTCTCCACCGCTGGGGGCAACCGGCTGACCCACCCCGTGAGAGAGCTGCAGATGGCTGGGGTGTGTTTCCTGGAGCTTCCTTGGCACACGTGGGAGGGGAAGGGTCTGGCCTCCTGCAGTCTCGCAGGAGTATGGCTGCTGGCAGGCGCCAAACCCATGACCGGGCACATTTCCTGCCACGGCAGCGCGATGCACCTGCTCGGGTCCCCACGTGGCTGGCTGTAGCATGTGGGCATGCCATGGAGGCCGCCATGTTGGGATGTGGACTAGCATCTCTTCCAGAGACAGCGGAAGACAGAGAAGATCGACATCTTGGAGCTGCTCCCCATTGGGCAGAGATGGAACAACAGTGGGAGGGGGTAGAGAGGCTTTTAAAACGTTGCTGCTTTCTGGGATCGTACTCTTCCCTTCGGACCGGCTCCAGAGAGAAGCTGTGCTAGCCCCAGTAGCTCCATGGGACACCATCACCTTTCCTGGTATTTCGGCTGACGCCTGCTCCCACAGCAAAAGACTGTATCCTGTTCTCGGCGACAAGCGGTGGACTCTGAACTCTTCCTGGCTGCCTGAATCCTTTCATTACAGTTTTTTATCATTTTTTTGAGTTTGGGTATTCATGTGTTGGAGTGGATTGGGGTCCTGTATCATGTTGGGGTTGTTCAGCTCCATGGAGGGGGACTTGGATTGTACCACATACATATATTTTCATTTATTTATTTATTTATTAATAAATCTTATTGTATCTCTAACAATCTCTTATCACAGGAGTGATAATTCCTCCACTGTCTCAAACCAAGGCAAAGTTTATACTTAGTTTAGTACCTGATTATAGCATTTGTCATAATAATGTATAATAATCTTCTGGGTTTTGATAATCTCAAAGCTTTTCCATTTGAAATTCAGGAGTTTTTACTAGGAAAAAACATTTTAAAATTGCCATCCTATTTTACTGGAATTTTAGATAGAGGATATCTCTGACCCCCTGTTAACAATTTTAATTAACTGTCTCCATGCCAGAAAAAAATACAAATTAATAAAGTATGGCATTGGTACTATTCAGCCAGGGTGTGCTGGCTAATCCACGTGACTGTGGACAGGTTAGCTAGGCACCAGCTCTGGGGAAAATAATGAGAGAGTTCATACAGAATTTAAAAAATAATATAAAGGACGTTAATTAATATAAGAAAAAGAGTAGATATATAATGCAACCAATTGACATGGTTCTCTGGAAAGTGTATCTTGTAAAATCATTCAGTTTCATTATATGAGAAAATTACAAGTTTGACTTTTAGAGGTAATGGCACCTGGCATTTGACTTACAAGCACCCTGTGTTCTGATATTAAATATAGGGCTGTACAGTTGGGTCTCCTATACCATGGTACTACGAGTCTTCTTCATCTCCCGTGAAGCCCTCCATCCATGTGGAATGGCAGCTCATTAATACTCAAATTTCCCCCACAATGTAACACCACACCCCGGCACACTGGCGCTGTTTCAGCACTGCCATGTTGTGTATTGGTGTTTGTGTTGGTGCTTCCTGGTGCCCACGGCCACCCCACACTGGGAAAAACCCCTTTTCTGCTCAGCCAGGAACACTGACGCATGGACCTGTGTGCGCCACTCTTCCGGTGTCTCTCCAGGTGGGTAGACCTGGTCTCTCCATACTCAGGGTAGACGTCTACCCCGAGATAACTTTGGACACCACGTCTAACCTGAAAGTGTGTCAATCTTTCATAACTCCATGAAGCCTCCTCGCTCAGAGTGAGGGTGGCTGACGCTTAAGAGGAGCAGGGGGGCAGCTTGTGCGTGAGCGGAGCTGAGCCGCCGCAGCTGCCTCAGGGCGCACGCAGCGTGGGCAGAGCACCCATGGTCCATGCAGCACAGCATGGGAGTTGATTTGAATATTTGTGACTGCCTAATTTGAATATTCATATGTGCCAGGTTGCGCTGGTGCCATTGTGAAATGGGCCTCCTTAATTGCTGAAAAATCACACCGCGAAGATGTGAAGCCGCTGTCTGGGGGTTGTGAAGTGAAAGAAGGCTCACTGTATTTCAGATTTTCAGATGTTATTGTTGAATGGGATAGTCAGGGAATATGGTGAAGGTTTTCCATAGGCTCAAAGGCCTTCAACACTTGTAGCCATCATTATTCAGCATAAATATGAAATAGTACTTATTTTTAGTATAAAATGAATAGAGCATACCATAAGTGTAATAATTTACCATGAATTCAGACCAACCTTTAATAATTTGCTGAGCAAAATACATGTTTAATGTAGACTGTTGCAAACTTTCAAATTTGGAAAGACATGCTATGCAAGAGGAGACTGTGAGGGAAAAGAATGAGTCTAAAATAGATTTGGAAATCTCATGGGCCAAAGAATAGATCATCAACTTCCTAGATGTGGTATGGACAAGAAGAACATAAGGAAGTTTTCACTGTACATAGACAGCAGTGAAGAGGTTGAGGGAGGCAATTTCTAAGTTTGATATCGAAAAAGCATATTCCCAAATGGAAGATATCTACAACATACATGCATACACACACATTAGTTCCTTGAAAATAGTTTAAAGTAAAAATAAAAATAAAAAATAAAAATAAAATTAAAAAAGGAAGAAAAGGTCCTAAGGCTCTCTAAGCAGTAATTGATGGTTACAAATGCACAGTCACAGCGATCTTCCAGAATTCGCTGGGGGTCGGGTCTAAGCAGGTCCCATGAGTTATGAAATCCGTGGAGATACCGAAGCCATGAATATTCAACTACTCCCTGCCTCTAGCCATGCACCCTCCACTAATAAGGTCTGGAGGAGTGTGGCTTACACTGTAGCACCTCATTAAAGTGGAGGAAGCGCCCTTTGGTGCTTCCCAGCCACAAAATCCGGGATCCGGGACATTCTAATCATGAGTGCAGTCTCACAACTCACTGAAAATCTGTGATTAATTGAGTACATGGATATGCAAGCCACAAATATGTGGGGGCATCGCGGTATTTCTTTATTTTGTGATTGGAAATGTGACTTAGTAACATACAATATGTTGAAAAAAATGGATTCATTACTTTTCCTCTTGCTCAATGGAACAATTATTTTGTACACTACCAGTAAGTTTAATGCCTGTTGAAAGATATATTTTACCCCCAATTATTCAGGAGATCGGACAAAGTAAACTAAGGGTTCTTTCCTAACTTCAATTACATGAATCAGTATGCAAAATGAGCCTCACTGACTGGACCCAGCAAAATGCATCTATCCATAGATACTGAATAAATTTTAGAGAGGAAATATAATCTTCTTAGCAGGAAGGAAAATGAAATGGAGACAGTATAATTGAAATGACAGATACAAAATTCATAGCCTAGTAAATAGTTGAAGAAATTAGCAATGGGTATTGTGCCTATTTTGTTGCTCTTGCTTTGATTCTTACATTATTTTTGTCTAGAAAGTTCACTATACTAATATGGATTATTAGATTCAGCAATTTAAGCAGTGCAGACTTCTACAAGATGACTATTGGCAGACCAAAAGTATTATTTCAAGACATAAAAGACAATCTCTTTCCAAAGTAAGTAACATTCAACTCACCCTACTTTCTTCTAAGACTATTTTCTGGCAAGGAAAGAGTATCTGACTGCTTCTGCTTTGCTAATGCTTATTTCAGCGCAGAAGGGTGACGAGGATGGTGAAAGGGCTGGAACACAAGCCCTATGAGGAACGACTGAGAGAGCTGGGGTTGTTTAGCTTGAAAAAGAGGAGGTTGAGGGGAGATCTTATCACTCTCTACAACTACCTGAAAGGGAGTTGTAGCCAGGTGGGGTTTAGTCTCTTCTCTCTGGCTACCAGTGATAGAATGAGAGGACACAGTCTTAAACTGCGTCAGGGGAGGTTTAGGCTGGACATCAAGAGGAACTTTTTCACAGAGAAGGTTGATCTCTCAGTGGAATGGGCTGCCCAAGGAGGTGGTGGAGTCACCATCCTTGGAGGACTTTAAGAAAAGGTTGGATGCTGTACTTAGCAGCATGACCTAGGTAATAGGATAGTGTGTTATTGATAGGATGGTGTGTTGGTAGCAGGATGACAACAGGTTAGGTAACAGGTTAGGTAACAGGTGACAGGTGATAGGTTGGACTCGATGATCTCTATGGTCTTTTCCAACCTTACTAATTCTGTGATTCTGTGGTTCTGTAGGTATACTTTTCCAAGAGCACCATCCTTAAAGATTTCCTACTTTGGGGGAATATTTGTTGACATCACTAAAAAGTAATTATCACATTTAGCAGCTACTAAATAAACATTTAGGATTATGCATCTAAAGCATGACACTATTAATTTTATTATTAATAAGTGGATTTGCGGTATGTCTCTGGGCTGTACCACAAGGGTAAATAACTTTGTTTCTGCCTTGTTTGCTGTCCTGATTGTATCACTGCGGTACTTTTTACTGTGGCTTTTTTGCATTTCTGTTAAAAATAAAATTATGATGGTTTCCAGTTGCAGAACTGAGAAATTATGGGCTAGACTCACACCCAGTCTGCCTTACTGTTGCATCTGTCTCCTACCATGTGTAAGAAAAAATTTTTTGATGCCTCAAGTGCACTTTACACATAGTAGATGCATGTTTTTCATACTGTCAGCTTCCTGAAACCTATGTAAAAAAAGAAATAAAAAAAATCAGTCAAGCCATTTCTACATGGTTTATTTATTTGTATTTGTTCATTGTCCTCCTTATGGATGATTTTGGTTTTTTCTCCCTTTCTCTTCTTTTAAAAAGACAACACCTCACTTACGGATGTCAAGAGAAAGACATGCTCTAATTGAACAGGAAAATGGAATAAATTTAGGTTGTTGCAAATAGTAAATAATATCTGGTTTGTACTGCTTCTGCATGATTATTTAATTTATTGGATATATAATTCAATTTCTTGGCAAGCCTGCAGCTTCCACTTATTACCAGCTTTGCTTCTCCTAAAAAACCCCAACAAAACCACAACTAAAAAAGAAGGAATATTTCGAAGCAAGAATAGGTATTACTATCCCTTGTGATCATAGAATAAGAGTCATTACAGCATTTTACCTAGTTTACCCACTGGCTATAAGCCTTTCTATACATTTCAGAGTAAATTATAAAGAAGGTCTGAGTTCTACTGAAGAATCAATGGATGTGTTAAAATATTATACAGCGTTGCTTTAGACACGAAATAATAGATAGTATTAATAGAATACTAGTATGAGATAAAGAGAACACTTTCATCTTCCACTGCTTTTTAATTGAATCTTCCACTTTTCTTTAAAAAGGTTGTCTGTTGTCATAGAAGACAAAGCACTGGAGAGAACTGGAAACAACATGAATAAGAAGATCTAGGAGGGTTAAAGTTCTGTAGTATGCTTTACAATAACATCCTTAGCATGGTAACAAATAATGTGCAAGAACACCTGTTCTTGTTCGTGAGGATACCTTACCCTTTTCGACCTTTTCGCCTTTCAGATTACCACTAATGACTACAATCCCACCACTAATGTCACATATATATATCTCTCATATGTCAGAAAAATGTAAACTTAACATTTGGTTTCCTTTTTAATTACAAAATCAAAATACAGTTCTTTCTTTACTGCTGATCTCTGGAATCAAAACCTCACATCTTTCAGTGTTCAACAAGGGATAAAAAAATTACATTTTTCAATATACACATATTACATTTTATCCATAAAATACACCCTCATCAACATTAACATTTCTAAAATGCAGAATTATTTTCATTAACGCAGAAAAAGTGAATCATTCATTTCGTTATTGTAATATCCACTTTAGGAATATAAAGTCAGACTGGTGTGTAGTAAATATGTATTACAAAAAATTAATTTCTTCAGAGAATCATAGTATGCAAAGCAGCCAAAATTTAATGACTTGTCTCACTTTGTGTCTCTTACAATGTCCCCATAGAACAAAGCACTACCACCTCTCAATATCAAAGGATATATTAATTTAGAATCTTTCAAATTAAGACAGAAGGACTTTGCTCTTTGCAAATGGTAGACATCAGTGTACCATTTAAATGGGAAAAGCTTATCTTTTGTATCACATTCTAGTAACTGATTTTGCTCTTTTGTAATAATGAGATCAATTTAAAGTGCCAGATACAAGACTTCAATATAACTACAAAGTTAGCTTTCTCTAATATTTTCAAATTTTCCAATTAAGTTTTCTATCAAAATTTTTTTCTTAATCTCTCAGTTAATTAAATGTATAGTACAGATTCAAGAAAATTGCATTCACTGAATGACATGCCATGATTGCCTAAAAGCTGTTTAAAGAACAATTAAAACCTCCCTGAGAATCTCAAGAAATATATATAATTACACCTACTATGGATGTTCTAATTTACTTCTTTTGGGTATTGTTATGTGTCTTAACTACTGACTCCTAAATCCAGAAGTCCCAATCACTGCTTGAGGTAACATGTGTACTACAGCATCATTTGGGGTTTTTTTTAATAGCAACTCGTTATCAAATTAAAAGTATTTCATAAAATAAAGTAAAAAAACCCCATTTTTGTCACAGCTGGGTTTTGCTGGGATTCTGATAATTCTGCAATATAAACAAGCATATTAAAAGTAGTTCTTATAATACATGAGGTAGCTGATATGGCATCTATTTGACATGTCTGAAAATAGATCTGATACTTACAAGACCCTCTACCAGACTAATTATGAGTCAGGACACCCTGCAGGTAGTTGAAAACTGAGAGCAGTTAGCTTTGAAACAGAAGAAATAACAATAAATTATTAATTAGGCAAGATGATTTCTTTTTCATGGTTATGTTTACAAGTAAAACCTCACAAGTAGAGAGAAAACATAGAGCTATGCCCCAAGTCAAATCTTATGAAGAAAATAGTGGATTTTAGTTCACAGAATACTAATACGAAATGCTTACCAGCCTGGAAGTATGATCTACTTACTACATGTTGCATACAAATGTCTGAACTGTCCAAAGTGAAACTCTCTTGTCTACTAAAGTTTTTGACAGATGGTCCAGAATATGACATTTACCTTTCCTAGGTTTTTTTCTCCTACATATCTGAAATAATTTTAACTCATTGAATCTACACCTGAATGGGAAAGCAGGTATGTTAGCAGCACATCCCACATTTCAAGGTGATTCCAGGGCCTATTAGAGTAAATGTCATTTAGTTCTGACACAACCACCTCCTGCCAATGAAGGCAATGGTATATGGAACGTCATTCCATGCATAGGCATGGAACATGCCTGCAGTCAGAAAATACAGACATATCTGGGAAATTTCAGACACTCCGAGAGCTCTCAGTATATATACCAGCCCTGTACAATATTTGTTGTCTCTATACTTATATCAGATACTCTATCAATCTGGAAGAATGATCCTGGGGTAGTGTGTCTTGGTTTGACCCTGGCTGGACAGCTCCGTCAGCCAAGTTTCCTTGGCTCGAAGATTATCTGCAACTTTGCAGCATGATCCTCCATCTTCCGCATGGCTGCAGGTGGACTCTGCATCCCTGGTTTCTCTCTCTCTCCATTCCATAGGTTTGCAGGCAGACAGTCTGCTTCACTATGGTCCATTCTACAAGCAGCAGCGAGACTCCTGGAACACTTCCTACCCCTCCTTTGGCCAGCCTGGCCATGCCTTCATACTGCTCATCTTCTCCCAGGCTCTGGTCTGGCCATCTACTTTTCTGTTACCACCTTTTTTTTCCCTTTCTTAAATATGTTATTCACAGAGACGTCTCTGTCTGCTCATGACCTTGATCTCCATGGCAGCGATGGAGGCCCAGGCAGGAGCTGTTAACCACCCTCACTGCCAGAGGAAAAACCCAAACCAGAACACAGTGTCTTTTTGATCAATATGAAATCTCCACAGTTTTCAGAAATGCCTAGAAACAATGAGATATTTTGTTCATATTAAATAGTTAAACCCTGGTAGCTTCACTCTGCACAAAGCACGCAGCCTAACGGCCAAGTTGTGCCCCAGGATTGAAGGTAAAACCCTAGTGCTTTTTGTCACTTTGCTCAGACCAAGCTAATTTTAATGCATAAAACTACAGTGGCTGTCCCATTTGTTGAGGTAAAGGACTGAAGTGCTGTAAGCAGTGACTGACATGGGGCAACTTCTCATACAGCACAAATTGTCATTGATCCTCCACTCTTAGCAGACTTACCTGTCCAAGTGAATGGGCTGACCCAAGAAATTTCCAGTTTATCACAGTATCACAGTATAGGCAAGGTTGGAAGAGACCTTGGAGATCATCAAGTCCAACCTGTAAACCAACACCAACCCATTGTCTAAACCATGGCATTAAGAGCGTTATCCAGCCTACTTTTAAACACCTCCAGGTATGGCGACTCCACCACCTCCCTGGGCAGTCCATTCCACTAAAAGATCACTCTCTGTGGAAAACCTCTTCCTAACATCCAGTCTAAACCTCCCATGGCATAGCTGAAGGCGGCATCCTCTTGTTCTGGTGCTGGCAGCCTGAGAGAAGAGATTCGGACTCACACGACTGCAACCTCCCTTCAGGTAGTTGTAAACAGTTCACTTTATTTCTCTGCTGATGCTTTTTCTTTTGCTATCCTATTACTATTTCTGGAGAGCTAATGTGAGAAACCCTTCCATTACACTGAATTTTACCAAGTGAACCTGTATGATGGTCCAGCCAAATGCATAGGCAAAGGTACAGGAACAGAACAAGTATACAGATTACTTCTAGCACTCAGCAGCTTGGAAGTTAAGGACTTCCTAAACTAGAGGTTGAATCCCCAGGTTTATATAGCCTTGGAGCTTTTTTTTTTTCTTAATGGTTTATTCTAAGTGTAGGTGTAATTACCTTCTGAAAACACAAAAGCTTTTAGCAACTATATCCTCTGGCAATGGGTCAGTAATTAGATACTTTATGGAAAAGTATTTAGCTTGTTTTTAAACTTTCTGTATAAATATTTACATAACTGCCTCTAGAGCTATATTGCTTGAAATGCAGGTTAAGTATTTCCTGTGACCTCTATTTTGCTTGTGATTTGCTAGATTTTTATCATATCTTAGTCATTCCTTTTTCTTGACTGAGGAACTGCATCCATTTCAGACTTCTTGAGATGCTGTTTTTTAACTCCTGATTTGAGGATTCAGAAACATATTGATTTTAGTGAAGTAGATATAGGCTTGGATAATTAGGGATTTTCATGAAACAGTGAAATTTCAGTGAATTTTAGAAGGATTTTAGAAGAATTACTAGATTTTGGAAGTATTCACTGGGCCTGAAATTTAACATCCAATATTAAAGATAAGAAAGTCTTGTTTTGCAGACCTGAAGCACAAAGAGAACACCTTTCTAGTCAAAACATGAGGCAAGAACGTGTAACATCGGAGCTGATTGGTCTAAAGGCTTAGTGCAAAGTTGAAATTTATGACATAATGCTGAAGGGATACACATTCATGGAGTAATTTCCATATGTATGAGGCATGGATATAAAGATGGGTGGCAAACCTGGGGCAGGGGTTTTTGTGCCTTTGGTTTCCAGGCTTTTGGCACCTGAAAGGGGTGAGAGACACATTGCTGGTCAATGATGATCCTTCCTCGTTTCCTGGGCCAAAAATAAACCTTTTCTATAGCTTGCAAACAATTACCATGAATGCTAACTGATTTCTTTTAAATCACTCTATCCATCATTTCTGCTTGTCTTTTACCTTTTTCAGTACTGCTATATTTTTGCTTGAGTTCAGAAAAGTTTGTGTATAAAGATGCGACCATATGAAAGAGCTATTCAGTGTTATAGTCACTTCTAGTTTTCTCTCAATCTTTTATTTAAGGCATTCTACTACTGTCTTTCTACAGCTTCTAAGTATGGACATAATGCCTTGAAATCCTATCTAAGGTGTCTTAAAGATCTTATTTTTGAGTTTTAATGTTTAACTTAAACCTTCTCATTAGGTATGTATAGTTTGGTTTGTTTGTCTGTGGGAGAACTACTTTGTATTTATCAGTGTTGAATTTGATCTACTGTTTTATCACCTAGTCACTCAACATCATGAGATAAATCAATGTTTCATTAATTTAATGACATATAGTAAAGTGCTGTAACAAGAAGATCAACCTAAATACCATAAAAGATCTGGGGAAAACTACTTGACAATTCCATTGTAGCAAAATGAAATCTCTTTCCCCATATACTGGTTTGTCACACAAAAAATGAAAGCTGTGCATTCAAACTTCAGTGAAGTTTTGGGGTGTTAAGGGGATTATCTTTGAAAAATCTCTTCAGTTGGTATTTTAATGGAAGAGATCACGTCACTTGGGATATTTCATCAGCAGTTGCTGAGTCTGAAAGTAAAGAAACATCATGCAGGATTCCCGAAATGGACAATTGTCCCCTTGCCTCCAGGGTTCCTTCCATGGAACCCCCGTAATGTGCCTCAGGACACATCCCTACATCCATAGCAGACTTCACATCAATGGGAAAAATAAGTTAGGACAGGTTCTTTGATGATCAGGTGTATTGAGTCTGTCTGAGCCCACAGCAGTCCTCGCAATGCTGTGCTTCGGAAGGGTGTTGATAGCACACAAATGTTTTGACTATAGCTGGGCACAATGCCCGGTCCCCCTAACTGAGGACGAGATTTTGGGGAGGCACATAAGCAGGCCAGCTGGCTCAGACTGACAAAAGGGATATTCCATACCATATGACATCAGTTCAGATATAAAAGCTGAGGAAGGGAGCAAGGATGGGGGGCATTCATGGTTCTTGATGGCTGCTTCCTAACACACATAGGAGCCCTACTTCCCTGGATGTGGAGACTTCTGCAGATGCGGAGGTAGAGATAAGTTCTTTTGCTTTGCTTCTGCGTGGGCTTTTGCTATTTACAAACTATTTACTTTAGTAAACGTACAAGTCAAGATACAACAGTTTTAAATAGCAAGAGAAAAACCTGAGATACCCCACAAGTCCTCTGATGTGAAGAGTTCTGCAGGACTCGGCCAAACTCCACCAGGCAGTCCCAGAAGAAACTCCTCAGGTGCCCAGAGAGTAGCTGGAGTCGAGAGTCCTGACGACTGGAAGTCCTTGAGGGAAAAGCAGGAGATAGGTAGGAAGAACCCCTGAGTGGGCAGGGAATTGCAGCCCCTCTCTCTCTTCTAGGGACTGGAGTGCAGCAAGGAAATGTCCAAGGAAAAAAACACATGGGGCTCTCCCAGGGCTGGAGAACACCCACCAGAAGACCCTTCTCCAGCCTTATATATTGCACCTCTGGGAGAGAGTGGTAATGAGCTCCAAGCCTCTGCAGCTGTGTCCTGCGTATTGCTGGAAATTTTTTTCCCCTCAAACTGCCGCTTCTGGGTCTGTTTTTTTCTCTTCTGGACAGAGAGAGAAAACGACCTTGGTCACTAAGGACCAGTATCCATGACAAAATTCCCTCCCAGACCAAAGTCAAAGCACAAAGGTATGGAATACATATATACAATTGAGACACCCTAGGACAACATTGACAGGTAAGTTAACTGACTCAATTTATTCACAAGCTGTTGTGGTTTGACCCTGGCTGGATGCCAGAGATTCACCACAACTTCTCCTGGAGGAGAAAAACTGAAAAATAAAGCTGGAAAATAAAACTGGTCACAGGTAAAAAAGCAAGGCAACTACAAGTAAAGAATACAAAGATAGGTTAAGAATATAAAGATATAAAGAAAGGTTAAGATGGTAAAAAAAAAAGTTGTCTGCTTTTGAGAGCAATTCTCCTCATAGCCACAAAATTATCCTATCCTAGTATGATATTACTACGTTTATAGTATGCTTTGAATATTGATGTTATTACAAATGAGTCACAAATCCATAATACATATGCTTTTGAGGACATCAAAGGGTTTGGTTTTTCTTGAGTCCCGTAGGAACAGGCATCAACAACTCTCATGAGGTTTTCAGTAATTCATAAAATCAGAATCTGGTGCTCTTAAATAAGCTGCTTAATTTTTGTCTGCAAAACCCTTGCCTATAAAATTAGTATTCAACACTGCTGTTACTGCTCAGTTGAGAAAAAAAGAGAAACATGAAAAGAAAACTACGTATAATGATCACTCGTTTCAATTTTTCTAATTCTCCTTTAGGAAGATTTTATTTTTGCAAACCTCGTATTCTGTAGGTTAAGGGAAAGACACTGTTCTGACAAAATGAACATGGTATGTGATTCCCCAGGCTTAGTCTGCAACTCTGATTGCTAAGTGAGCCAGCTGACAGGTGCTGAGCATTCAAAGCTACTCAACCCCTCCGAATACATTTTCTGTCAAGAACTTCAGGGTTTAGAAGAAAAGCAGGATGTCATTTCATGCAAAAGCAGTAATTTCTGCATTTTATGTTATAAAATCCAAGGTAAAAATCATCATGGCAGTGAAGGATCCTTGATCATGTAGTTTATATCTTTTAACTAAAACCTAACAATTCCACTCACTACTACAATTCAGTAAGCCACACTTCTTAATCAGATCACTATGAATTAAGAAAAAAAAATCTGAATCAATTAAGCTAAATATTCACAGTAACAACCATTTTAAAACATGGTTTGATGATAAAATCCTGACCAAGTCCAGGATAAAAAAAAAACAGAACCACAAAGAACAGAGGGAAACAGGTGGACTGAGTCAGTGAAAGGTGCCTGCTCCAGCTTCTGTTCACTGAAGTACATCATATGTTGGAGACATGAAAAAATGTATTCAGAAAAAATGCAAAGGCAGTAGGATTCTGAGCCCTACTCTATATAATCAAGCTGCTGAAAGGCAATACTGAAAGGAATTATAAGAAAACCCCAAGTCCCTTGTATTGCCTGTGATTTCAGAAAGGGACTTTACCAATGGATCCATTTGCGTAACAGGTAAGAAGCAGCAATAACAGGAATCAAGTATATTGGCAATGCTAGCCTCTATCAGCAGTCAGATGTCTTCTGTTGCACCAGAAAAATAGTGACTGGAAACATTAACTACAAAGGAAAACCTTCATGTTAAATATATAAAGTCTTCACTATAAAAGCATTTCAGAAGGAAATTTCATACAACTTTACAAAACAATTTTAAGAAAAAGTACTTTCCAAACCACAAATTAGTATTTAGGAAGTCATATGTTAATCAAAATCAAAAGCTTTGACAAAATAACAAACTCAAAATTCTGAGATAAATGGGGACTTCAGAAAATAGCAGAGGTCTTAGAAAATACAAAATTAATTGGAATGTTTTTAGTGCTTCTTCCTAGTAATAATTTTAGTGCTTTCAAGTTGTTGTTATTCATTTTTAAAAAGGCTGGTGCTGCAAATTTATTATCACAGCCATTGCAAAATCTTTTATGAATATTTGCAACAAATATTGAATAAAATATAAACATTTTAAGCAATCACTTATCAGGTGTCAATGTAAATTGTATTAAAATCCCACAAGAAAACATTAAAATAACTTTTTTTTCATCGAAGTATGCTGAACAATCTTGAGTTTTATGCTTAGCCCTCTTCTGAATTTGTTTATGTAATTACTTGTATTGTTCTTAACGCTATAGTGTTGAGCATATTTTCTTCGTTTATTAAATATGTGTGATGCTTGCCACATGGTATTTGTTTTCTATCCTGTTCTGCCATAATGTGTGTGAGTTTTAGGTACACACAGAATCACAGAATTTGCTAGTTGGATGGGACCCACAAGGATTACCAAGTCCAACTCTCAGCCTTGCACAAGACCATTCCCAACAGTCACACCATAAGCCTGAGAGTATTGTTCAAATGCTTCTTGAGCTCTTTCAGGCTTGGTGCTATGACCCCTTCTCTGAGACTAGATAAAGCTGAGCAAAAGTTTTTCTAAAACAGAGATTTTTAAAGCCTTCCTGAAGAAGGCTTTTCTTTACTCTTACAGAGGGTCATGGTATGAGCTTCTTCTGAAATAATTCTGTTTGCCATGAGTCTAATGATGGAGATCCTTTAAGAAAAAGTAAATTGTCCAGAAAATAACTGCTCACACTCTCTTTGCTAAGGAAATCAGATGATTTGGGAAGCACCTTGGGCACAGAGATCTCAGACAAGGCTCCAGGAGGATCCTAATGACTTTCTCTCCTTCTCCACTTTTATTCCTCCATGTGAAAATTCCCAGTGCCACCTATTGCCAGAGACAACAGACAGGAGTTACGTATTTTGGTGTTACATGCTCTAAAATACACTTTGAAAAAAAATTAGAATAAATGCTTGTATTTCACATTTAAAATACTGTTCCAGATTAGAATTAAACTCTTAAGAGGCACACACATAAACTTTCATTTCTGATTAATGCCTTTCCTTCCCAAGTGCTGGTGCTACCTATGAGCCCAAGGAAATGATAAATGATACCCTGCACTACAAACCTAGAACAAGCCACCCCACTCCCTAAGAGGGTCTCTGATGCTTTAGTCTCATTTTGCAACATATATAAATTCCATTCCATTTTCCTGAGATAATTCATAAATGAAGGGCTTTAATGAAGCCTTTAACAACATACAGTCCTTATCAGAAACTAATTTGCACTGAACCTTTTAAAAAACTCTGCTGATTGTTTGCCTTTTCATGACAATATATTTATGTATTCATAACGTCTGAGTGAGAATCCATTACTATCTGTTTACCTCAATACTTTGACATTTGAAAAGGAATTTTCCTATTCAATTTTTTATGCCTCAGAAAATAAAAATCTCAGGAAAAAACCAACAAAAAAATCCCCCCCCCCCCAAAACCAGGACACAAACCAAACAAAAACAAACAAAAAAACAATTTGGCCTTCTTAGCAGTGTTTATAGACTTATGACAAGAATGTAGAAAAACAAATTATGGAAAGGACAAGCTCTTATAGATGGTTTTTGCTTGACCTAAATCCTACATTTTCTTTTGCTGATGCTTACTGGGGAGGGCTGACAGTTAAAGCTGAAAAATTGCCCTCCTAAGGATGCTAGGAGTCCTTGTTATGACAAGGAGAATATAGAAGCAAATATTTACAGTGTACAGGAGTGGCAGACACTGGTAAGAACTGCTTATACCATCTGCAACAAATACACTTCACTCAAAATAATTCAGCAGTAGCTTAACACCTGCAAACATGAAGAATGAATGTTTTTGGTAGTATAGTCCAGAAGAACAACTCATAACTGAGGGAACATGGGAAAAAGTAAATTATCAAAGAGGGTCTGGCAAAGCATGGGCACTTGTTAAAGCAGCTGAGCAGCCGTGCCCCAGAGTAGCAGATAGGGATAATGTGAACATAAAGAGTGGGGGAGAAGGAAACGCTCACAAGCAAAAGTTGCTTTGAAAGTAGAGAGAGCATTTTCATAGCACCACTTTTTAAGTGTCTAGCTTACTAATTTCCATTTCAGGTTTTAATTAAACTTCCTAAAAATTTTAATGAAAAATGGAGAAAACAGCACAATTGTGGATGTGAAGTCAGAAGGATTTTGCAGATGCCTCATTTAGAAAATACTATTTTTTAAGTAAGCTGACAACAAATGTAGTCAATTCTAAATATCATACAATTTAAAATAACTTCAACATTTCTAGCAGTTAATAAATTAAAGCACACAACTAATTGTGAAATAATGTTCTGAAATTGAATATATTATATAAAAACAAGTACCTTAGAGTACATTTCAGGATTTTGTCATGTCTATTATTTTCAAAGATATGATTTGGAGACTTAGAAATTCAGAAATTTGGTGAGGTAGATAGAAATTTGAATGTAGAAAATGAATAGGTTTTAAGGGATTTGTTAGACCAGAGAGGGAAGTTGAAGCTTAAATCTGAATATTCTCAGCCAATTTTCTTGGCTCTTAGTACAGAACGAGGGATTTAGGAGTAATGGTTGACATGAAACTTAGTATGAGCCAGCAGTGTGCCCAGGTGGCTAAGAAGGCCAGTGGCATCCTGGCCTGTATTAGGAACAGTGTGGTCAGTAGGACTAGGGAAGTTATTCTTTCCCTGTACTCGGCGCTGGTCAGACCACATCTTGAGTACTGTGTCCAGTTCTGGGCTCCCCAGTTTAAGAAGGATGTAGAAGTTCTTGAGCGTGTCCAAAGAAGGGTGACAAGGATTTTGAAAGGACTGGAGAACAGGCCCTATGGGGAGCGACTGCAGGAGCTGGGGTTGTTCAGCCTGGAGAAGAGGAGACTCAGAAGTGACCTCATTACTGTTTACAACAACCTGAAGGAGGGTTGCAGAGGGGTGGATGTAAATCTCTTCTCTCAGGCTGATGACAGCAGAAAAGAGAGCATAGCTTTAAACTACACCCGGGGAGGTTTAGGCTGGAAGTTAGGAAGAGCTTTTTCACAGAGTGAGTGATCTCTGATTGGAATGGTCTCCCCAGGAAGGTGGTGGAGTCTCCATCCCTGGAGGTGTTTAAGAGAAGACTGGATGAGGAGCTTAGTGGCATGGCCTAGGTGATGGGAGGCTTGGATGGATGGACTTTGGTGCCCGTGGTTCCATGCTTGTGAGTCTCATCTCTGGGTGGGCGTTTACTTGGGAGCTGGACTGGATGATCTTGTGGGTCCCTTCCAACTCAGAATGACCTGTAAATTGTAAACAGAATAGGGTTTTATACAAAACAGAGAGCAAAAGAATGCAAACATCAGATCGAAGCCAGAGCTGATTGGTCAAAGGCTTAAAGCGAACTACAGTGATCTCCCGTATATTCACAGCTCTCATATCCACGTATTCATTTAACTGCGGTTGGACTTTCAGTGAGTTGTGAGGCCATGCACGTGCGCAGAATGTCCCAGACCCCGGACTTTGCAGCCAGGAAGCACCAAAGGGCGCTTCCTCCGCTTTAATGAGATGCTATAGTGTAAGCCACACTGTCAGGACCATCCCTCCAGACCTTATTAGTGGAGGGTGCTTGGCTACAGGTGGGGAGTAGTTGAATATTCATGGGTTCGGTATCTTCACGGATTTCGTAACTCACAGGACCTGCCCAGACCCTACCCCCAGCGAATTCCAGGGGATCACTGTATTATTCTGTGATGTAATGGTGGTGGAATGAATATTCACTAGGTGTGTACCCATATGTACTAAGGAGTTGAACTTAGTCAGCAGGACTTGGGGAGGGCCTTTTGGTCTTTTGGCACTTGGGAGGCAGCGGTAACTCTTTGCTGGCTCATAGGTGTTCTTTTCTTGTTCCCCAGGGCAAAAATAAATCTTTCTATAGCTTGTAAGCATCCTTGAGTCCTCTAAATTTATTTTCCTTAAATCAGATAAGAACGTAAACTTTTCTTTTTAGAGTAATTTTAAAAATATTTTTGTTTCTGTGTGTATGAGAACAAAATCTTACACTGTAAGTCTTCCAAAGTGTAGTTAGGAAATCAGCCTTCTGTGTGAGAGGGAAAGGAGAGTTAGTTCTAGAAAATCTTCAAAAAATAATAGATATCAGAAGACTTCAATGATTATCAGAATACAATAAATTTTCAATAGCATTAAGGAGTTCACCTTTCAATATAGACTACTAAACTCCAAACATTGACAGAAGCAATTAGCATAAAACACATATTAATAATTATTTACGTGATGATTCATTTTATTTGCAAAATATAACAGGTAAGAAAGCATGTATTTTTAAAACATCAACCTCATTAATTACGTGTGCTTAATCTTCATCACCTGAAAGGAGTTTTAGTACAGCAGTGAGATTAATGTGAATTCACATTATTTTTTCCAAACTGGATTTTAATGAGTATCAATTTAGATATCCATTTAGTATTTTTCTAGGTTTGCATTGGTTTATAGATCCAATCTAAAAGGAAGATAATGAGAAAGTCCAGAGCTTTTGAAGCCTGCAGAACAAAGATAAAAATGTGTTGACATGCTCTATTTAAAATAGGGTAAAAATTTGCAGGTGAGGAACATCTACATCTACTGATAGTCTGTACATTGTTTCACTCTAAAATAAATTTATTCTGAATGCCATGAGAAGTAGCTATGATTTTACACTTATCTGTTACGCACAGGTATTGAGTAACCACAAGGCAGCCTCATGGTCCACATAGATACAGCAGTCTCAAGGTATTAAAAAAGGAATAATCACAGAATCACAGAATATTATGAGTGGGAAGGGACCCACAAGGATCATCTAGTCCAACTCACCAGCTAACACCCGTACAGAGACCGAGAGCACATCCCAGAGCGGTAAACACAAACCTAGTTCCCTCACAGTGTAGCAGGCCACTCCGGGCCAGAAGGGACCCAGGATCATCCAGCCCTACCACCCCCCAGCTAGACCATGTCACTAAGCTCCTCGTCCAGTCTTCTCTTAAACACCTCCAGGGATGGTGACTCCACCACCTCCCTGGGCAGTCCATTCCAATAAGCGATCACTCTCTCTGTGAAAAACCACTTCCTAACATTAAGATTAAACCTCCCCTGGCGTAGCTTGAGGCCGTNTATTCCATGTTTATTACAGCACCCTCAGAGATTTCCAAGCCATTGGCACTGATACTTGTCACCTCCTCATACTAATATGCAAAAACAGTTATTAATTTAGTTATCATCACTTAATGCTTGTAAACACTAATAAAAAGTGTGATTGCAATCTTTGTTGTTTGTCTTAGTGCTGTAGAGGTAGATGAATTTGGAAGACTTATTTTCAAGGAGATTTAGGCATGTTCCCTCAGAGGACTTCTCCCACAAGAGAGAGGCATCTTTTCCAGGAATGTGTTTATGTTCTTGTCCTTCCACATTCCACAAGGATTGACTCCCTACCACAAGAAGAAAAGATTGCAGACTTTTCAGAAGGACCCTGCAGCAAGGTAGGGGCAGGAGAAACAATAAAAATCTAGAGAACAAAGATGTGTCTTTTACCCAAGACACTGGGCCAGTGTTTGGAACACTGTTAGGTTTGATGTTCTTAGTGGTTTTGCCTTTGGAAATAAATTTCCCTAAATCCTTCCATTCATGGCATTTTTTTGGGATACCTGTGTTATCTTTGCAGCATCAAAGCAGTAAGATGGAAGAATCTAAGGCATTGTTGTATAAAAAGTAAAACTTTTGAGTATAACAGTAAGTATTTCTACATTTTTCTGAGTACTGCTTAATCATGTTTGGGTGTTGGGGTTTTTGAGAGTTTGCTTGTCCGAGAACATAAGAACTACTCCTACCATTATAATCAACCATATCACTTTTTAAAAATTATTATTATCTGCTGGAGAAAACCTTGAAGCATTCTGCAGTTCATATCAATGTACTGCCATCAACAATAAAATGCATTCGAAAAACTCCCAAGTTTGAATGGAACTTTAGATCTTTCAGGTTAAGAATTAAATCTCGAGGGGGGAAAAACATGTTTGACTTGATAGGACAAAGGGATGGGATGAGAAGAAGCTGAAGTAGGCTGATACCTTTCTGGATGTAGCTATGGGGTTTGCAGTGACAGTCTCAGCTCCTGACTACCTTGTATGTCAGAGCTATAGTCTCTGCATTAAACTAAATATTTTCACCCATTTGAAAAAAAGAAGAAATTAGCAAGGATAATCTGGAAAGAATATGGAATGCTCATTTCACCTGGGAAAAAATAATGATATAGGCTTATTCATCTTCTTTTATTTTTCTTTCTTAATGTCTTTTGCATTTCTAACTGACACATAACTGTTCTTCAACACCTCTCTTTGTCTTTTTCTATTATCTGACATGGAGACATATCTTTATGCACCTTGCATCATGCACAGATGCAAAAGATAGCTCTGAAAATAGGGCACTGGCACTGTTATACTAGAGTAGAACTTCACCTGACTCAGTGCTCAGCTGGAAACAACAATCCAGTACCCAGTTCCAGAACGTCCTGCGCAGACATGTGCTTTGTTGGACTGCTATGTTTATTTTCCATTGCCATTTTTGAAAACAAACTGGTAATGGAAAGCTCACTGACTACCTGTAGCCTCCTGTTCCCACTGCTACATCCCTTTATTAAATTTTTTACTTTCCTGCATCTATTCACTTTTGCCAGGTGTTTTTTTCTTCTTATGTAATTACAAAGTGTTGAATTAACTGTAGACTAAAAGGAGTGAGAAGTTCATACATCATAAGAATATGGATTTTCACCGTTGTGATTGTAAAAGTTATTTCCAAATACTCACATAATGTGTACACATACACAGCACAAAATAAGAGACCACAACATTCACCGAAGAGAACTTGTAATACGGAACATGGTCTGGTGATATTTCACTGACCCTAGTATTATGTTTTTTAAAATTCTGCTGAATACAATAATTTACAGATACAGCAAAAGTTATAGTTTTTCTTCTGCTACTTATATGTCATAGACACATTAATATATTTCATTTCAATTATTTTATTAATCTAAAAAATTCTCTTAGAAAAATTCACCTTACATTTTGTGTGATTTGGAAAGCTTACAGTCCCACCTGCAGCTTATCAACACGTTGGCACTGAATATGCTTTTGACCTTTCCAAATCTAGATAATTCTGCCAGGCCATCAGCCAAGAATGCCATTGGAGAGAGATAAGCTACTACTCAAAATCACAAGCAATTTCAGTGTGTTATGACACATAAATATCACTATAGATTTTATAAAAATAACCTGTACTTAGGGAGTTTTCAATGAACAGGAATTCCTCTCTGCTGAGAGAAATGTCTGTTGTGCATTGTCTTACTTAAAATGAAAAAAAGAATATATCAGGAGGGTTTCTCTGGTCATTTATCTAATGACCAGAAATTCCTGTCCATGAAGGAAAAGAGCCAAAAAAGACAATGATGACTCAAATTGCAGCAGATAAACTATCTTGATGGGAACTCCATTAAATAGATTTTCTGAGATACTCAAAGGAAAATTCAAACTGAGATTTGACAACCTACCAATAAGTATGATTCAAATTAAGGTTTAGTTTAAAAAAGCCTGCATTGTTGACCAGAAACAGAGCACAAATCTTTTCTTTGCAAATCTCTGTTGCAAAATAGAGAATTTTGCTGAGCCAGAGGAGCAGGGAACCAAGTTTTTACTCAGTGTGATCAAGTACATTTCAGTCATAAAATCAATAAGGTAGTGGGATCAATGAAGTTAATCTACAGTAATGCACGCAGCATGGACAACAAAGAGGAGGAGCTGGAAGCCATTGATTTGGGCCAACTTGGGTTATTTATCTTGGAGAAAAGGAGACTCTGGGCAGACATTATCACAACAACTACCTGAAAGAAGGTTAGGCACAGCTGTAGATCAATCTCTTCTCCCAAGTAACAAACAATGAGACAAGGGGAAATGGCCTCAGGTTGCAGCAGGGAAGGTTTAGAGTGGATATTAGGAAAAATTTATTCACCAAAAGGGTTTTCTGTCATTGCAACAGGCTGCCCAAGGAAACAGTTGAGCCATTACCTCTGGAGGTAAAGGCATGTAGATGTGGCACTGAGGGACATTCTTTAGTGGGCAGCTTGGCAGTGCTACATTAATGTTTGGATCTAATGCTCATAAAAGTCTTTTTGCAGCCTAAATAATTCTACAGGTCTGCATTTTCCTGGTATTTAAGTAGCTTCTTGCTCTTACCCTATCAAAACCATACAACTTTCAGGAAGAATTCTCTCTGGTCTTGAATTCATATTGTTCTAGATGATCTTGAGGTTTAAAATCAAATTTCAAAATACAAGATGATGGTTGAACTTATTTCAAAAATAAAAGGACAAATTTGTGAAGGACTTCACACTTGATAACCCTGGGTTAGTTCTGAATAAGAACAGAAATCCAAACTTGCAGAATTAGTTGGGAAGATTTAAGAATCCCTGTTTATGCTTTTTGCCAGTTCTCGTCTTTATTTGTTAGATTTTCACCATGAATTAATTTAGCTAAAGGAGAATTTCAAGAAATTGCATTGCAGGTGAATTTCTGTTTAAGGAATTGCTTTTCTCAGCCACAGTCATGCTTTACTTTTCAGTGTTCAGACCTTCTATTAGCTCAGCATATTTTTGCCATGGTAATTTCAAGTGCCAAAACCAGAAGAGCAGCAGTGCTCTTCATAGTGTTACATCTGCAAAAGCTTAATGAATAGTGCAGCTTGCACATTTCAGTACATTTTTAATTATGTTTGGCAGAAAAGAGAAAGCACCACCTAGCTTAAAATGTATCTCAGTCAGATCCCTGGTATTTAAGCAAGAAAACGCCTCACTGGAATTAAAAAACTGTTTAATTGTTTTAGAGAATTCAAACTGGGATTCAGCTTTCTAAATGTTCTCACTGTAGTCAGTTTTCTTTTATTTTACCCAAAGAAATTTGCACTCATATCTTCTGAGATCTCCACTGGCAATGAGAATGTTGCTTGTTATTTGTCAGTGAAAGTGATTGCGTCAGTCAGAGAAAGTGATATATAGTCCATGACAGCCATATTATGACTCTAAAATGACTCTGACCAGTAGTGTTCTAGCTTTAAGGATGTTTTTTTCGTAGGTCGAACTTCTCCTTTACCTCCCACCTTTCTTTCAGTCTCCACTCACTATTGGCAGTAGAATTATTTTCGGAATGTCAGAAACAGGTTTTCAAGAAAAGGTACCAAAATAATTTTTCTCACTTGAGTGGATGACTTTGGCTACAGAGTAAAAAAAGAATTGCACCTCTGCCCTAAGGAACTGACTCTTGCTGTACAAAGCTCCTCTTCCAGAAGCCCAAATCCTGCAGCTAAGAAGACACCTGCTCTTCACAGCGTCTGTCCCATAAAGTACACTCAGTGCTCTGGGACAGAGAAGCTCAATTACTGACTGAGGATGTGGGTTTTTTCCTGCTTCTAGATCTTCCAGAAATTAGGCTCAATCTGCATTTTGAACTTCCATCAGCATCTCTTCAGTCACACAGTAGTAACAATTCAAAGCAGTGCAATACCTATCCAGCACACATTGGAACAACACACTGATGACCAAAGCATGCAAGGACCATTCTGGCCAGCAGCTGAAATACAGAAAAGCTGAACTTCAGCATCCTTTTTACACTTTTAATTAATTCCTCATATATTGTATCATGCCTGTTGTTGGCTTCTAGTCTGTATCTATGAGGCACTTTTGGAGCTAGTTAAGTATCCACATATTAACTATTTAGACAAGATTTATTGGGAGATCTCTAGATCTTATTTCATGTAATGCCATATCATTGACTTCTCTGTTGATTTACGCACAACGTACTTTAACAAACCGCAAGACATCCTACTTGTCAATTTGTCATCACTTGTACTTAAATACCCCTGTTATTTGCTTGGCACTGCTATAGAAATGAGACTTCTCATGCAGAGCTTGTGACCCACATCTAAGCATATTTCGTCCTATTTGTAGGAATTCATAAGAATACTGTCTCAACCTTATCATCAGAAATTTGGAAAATATACCCCTAAAAACTGAGGCTAAGGTCTTGACAAAGTTTGGCCTGCCAGTGATGCTCTGGGGCTAAGGCTGGACTTCGAAAACCAGGGTGTTGATACCACTGAGAAGGGACTGTGGAACAAGATATGCAGTGGCCTTCTTCCCCAGCCTCCAGAGATTGCGGGGTACAAGATGCTGTGGCTATCTCGATAGAACAAGATATGCATACAGCCCTGTCCTTGCAACATGTGCATATGCAGATATGCATAGCCTTTGTGGCTACCCTGTGGTAGCCACTGCAGTTAAAGAGAAAACACTCCTACTCCTAGCTGTAAGGGGCCTCAGGATTTGCAGGGTTGCAAAGTTGCCATATTTATGGCAATAATTTGCCATATTAATGTCCGATACAAGTTCACCTATTTAATGTTTCACCAGGAGCCTCACAAGACCCAAATCCCGCATATCAAGAGGTATGACTGTATATGTACAAATTGTATTTTGTGGTTTTCACATTTCACAGGAGGGATCTCTGAACCGAACCCTTGCTATATTTGATGTATTAATGCGACTATTTTTAGAGTTAATCTGCCCAATACACAACCACTGTATATTAGTGGGCTGTATTTCTTTTTTAATTTTTGTCTCTAGAGAGCTCTCACTTTGTCAAAAAGTCCCGTGTGTACTTTGCATATTGTGCTGCTATGTGCAGCATTTCTCTGAGATCTTGTTATTTTCCTTCAGACTTTGAAGACATCCAGCTCTTCCTGTGTAATATCATAATCTTTATTTTAACAGTGTTTTTCAAACCAGTGTCTTTGGCAACTTTTAAGTGTTCTCTTGCTCTTTGTGCTGAAGTCATTAATACTAATTGCCCACTTTTCATGGGAAAACATGTATTTTGCGACCACTGTTCTCTAAATAGAATGCACAGGCCTCTTGATTTTAACAAGCTACAGCCAGTTTTCACAGTTGATAACAATTTGCAGATAAAAATCAATCAGCCATACTTGATTGGGTTATATAACTATCCTACCATGCTTAACAAGGCTTGTAAAATCTCCCCTTTTCCAAAATTTCTGCTGCTTTTATTTGCACAATCTTTTTCCCATCTCTTTTTTTTTTAGTGATTGCAATACTCAGTGAAGTCAGTAATTCCTTAAACCAGAATTATGATCAAAATTAGCCTTTAATTATATGTCAAATTATATGCCAAATTTTAAATCTTTATCCTTAAAAGAAAAGAAATGACACCTAAAATGTGTTTGTTTCATCTCAGAGCACCCCTTTTATGAGCTTTGAAACCTGGCAGGAGCCAGGATACACAGGCTAACACACTCCCATAGGGTCCCGCAAGCTGATATAGTCGCCACATTTCTGGGTGAGTAGGTTTTTCTCGTTTTGGGGTTTTTTTCTGGGAATGTAATGGAGTGGGGTTGGAGCTGCCACTGTTACTGGACAGAGCACTCCTGGCAATCATTGCCTCAGCAAGGGGACCAGGCTGTTCTGTAACCAGTCCCAGCCCTCAGAGTGTTCCTGGGATGTGAATATGAAACTTTGAAACTTCACTTTAAACGTATGGTCTGCAGCAGCACACATAAAGAATGCTTTCCAGTGTTCCAGTAGAGTCGAGCACACAGCCCCACTTCACCCTGCCTACCCCGTTCACAGCTCCTGTCTCCCTTTCCCTTTCCTCCTCTTTCCCTGTACCTCCTCCCCTTCCTTCACCTGCTCCCCACATCCCAGTGGAGAGCCCCCCGCCCTGTCCAGCCTTTTACACTTCCTCCCCAGTATAAATTGTTTTAAGTGCTTCTGACATGGCCACAAAAAACTCCTGTATTAAAAACAAAGTATGTATGTAGTGCTGCCTTGAGAGAGCTTTTATTTGGGTAAACCCTCCCTCTCCAGTGCCATAGCAGCCCTAAGGGCTCCTGTTTCCAACACGCCCTCCCCCTCCCGTGTCCACAAGCAACGACTCGGAACAAAGAGAATGCAGGTGAGGGGGCGGTGGTGACTGGGAACTCACCCGAGCCGAGAGCTGACAAAGGAGCCTGGGCCAAGCTGAGCACTGGTAAAGGAGCCCGAGCTGCAGCCGAGTCCGGCCAATCCAATGTTTCGTATCAGGCAGACTGAACCATCCAGCCTTGTGCTGCTACCATTCACAAATAGGCTCAGATGCCGCCTCCATTTGGAAAAGCAAGATGGTAGCTCCAAAGGAGAGAAACTGGGCTGGCTGAATGCCCCCCCACTGATCCACATCAGTGTCAGCCCCGTCACCTTCCACATCGCCTCCAACCAGTGCAGCACCATGACAAATCACTGTCAGGGGCTGCACCAGCCTGAGCTTGGTCCCATTCCAACAATGCAAAAACACACTCTTATGTTAAACACATTCTGGCTGGGCCAGGCCGCACAATGAGTGGCTCATGGGTCATGGCTCGTGGCTCCCTCCCCTCACCACCACTGGTGGCTCTCAGACAGGGCAAAATTACATATTTGTGAGATCATTACATATCCATGAGCTGGCTGAGTCTGTGGTACTATCTACGCACGCATGTGGACCCAAAACTTGCAAAAAATAATCCACAATTAACTGAAACGGCAAATATGCAGATTGTGAATATGCAGAGGTCACTGTGTTTTGAAAAGTGCTACAAAGATTTATCAGAAGTTATCTTAAAACTCCTTTATCAGAAGTTATCTTAAAACCCCATTATAATTAATTTCCTAATTATTTTACTAAATTATTCTATGTACATGGAATTCATCATATACAGTCAACCCTCTTCCACTTCATGCCCCCCAGATAGCGGCATGATTTTTCAGCAATTAAGGAGGCCTGTGCATGTGTGACCTGACACATATGAATATTCAAATTAGGTAGTCATGAATATTCAAGTCAACCCCTATGCCGTGCCGCATGGATCATGGGTACACTGCTCTGCCCAAGCTGCACCCGCCCTGAGGCAGCCACATCAGTTCATCTCCAGCGGAGTCACCGCGGCTCAACTCCAGCAGAGTATAGGCGAGTGCGTGCCGCTCCCATGGTTGCTCAGCTTCATTCAAGCGTGAGCCATCCCCCTCACTCTGTTCGAGCACAAGGCTCTCCCCCCATTCCACTTGAGCGCATGCTGCTTCCCCACTCCGCTCGAGCATGAGCCACCCCTGCTCCACTTGAACATGTGCCCTGCTACCCCTCTCTGCTCAAGCGCTCACTGCTACCCCCGTCCGCTAAACAGTGAGCCGCCCCCGCTCGGCTCGAGTGCACGCCGCTCCCACAGTGGCTCCGCTCAAGCGCAAGCTGCCCCCTGCTCAGATCAAAGAGGCTGCATGCAGTTATGAAAGATTTACACATTCTTAGGTTAGACATGGTGTCCAAGACTTTCTTGGGGTAGACATCTACACCAAGTATGGAGAGACCAGGTCTACCCACCCAGAGGGACACTGTGGCAGCAACATGGGCAGCTCCCTGAACTCATGTCCCCAGCTGAGTGCAAAAGGGGTGGCCGCGTGCACCAAGAAGCACCAACACGAACACCGACACACAGCAGGGCAGTGTCAAAACAGTGCCGGAGTGCCGGGGGCACTGTGAGGGTGCGGGGCAAATTTGTATATTAATGAGTTGCCATTCTACACGGACGGAGGGCTTTGTGGGTAGGGGGCAAGACCAGCAGTAACGTGGTATAGGAGACCAAACTGTATTAAAAATTCGTGGCTTTGTAGTGGAATTTTTCTGAGATAAATACTTTTTAGAACTTTGTTTATGAAATGTGACACAGGAGATTTTAACTGTATGAACGACATCAGATGATTTCTGCGAAAGTGTTATGAAATGCACAACTGAAAATAGCTGCATAACAGTCAGTAAGTTTATATGAATTCCATACTACATCAAGAAGAAAATATGTTAATCAAGCATTTTTATTAGAACAAGAAAGTGGGAAAGATAGATGGAAAAAAATCCAAAGAGGCCCCGAGTGCAAGGACGGATCATTTTTCCCAAGCTTCATTAGGAAGCAAGAAATACTGGGGGGGAAAAATCATCTTGCTATGTTGTAAATTAAGGGTTGCTTGACAAGTTTTGTGTTTCTTATACACTTTGTGAAGTAAGTCAAAAAAGGTTTCCTTCTGTGAGATGTCACTAGTGAATGACGTGCTGAGGTCTGCTGTCTCTGAAGTGAATAGATACAGATGCAACCATTTTCTTTCTTCTCTTATTTTGTAGTTCCCTCTAGATACATGAGGTAAAACTTGCGCAGGAAATGAACCAGTATAAACACTGAAGTTAAGCATAAGTTATAGTACCCCGATGGATATGAATCAAAGTATAAAACACTTTACACAATGGAATTTTTAAAATACTCTTTTTGGAGGAGACGTACTCAGAGGGAAATACTCAGACATCTGAACCTTAATTTTGAAAACCAACAATTTGGTTAGGAATTTACTCTTCTCCCATTCTGGGGTCCTCAGCCAGGTACCAAAGTGAAGCACCATTTAGCTCTGAATACTGTGTCTCTGAGAATACACTGTAACTGATGCTTCAGGGGAAATGGTAATCCATAACACTAGATATCTTGGGAACAATTACTCTTACTTGTCAGGGGAAGTGAGGAGTTAATATCCTAAAAATTAAGGAAGAATTATATCTTTCACAGGAGTTTTGCAAGTAAGTTGTACTTTGCACGAAAAATTATTCCCCTGAACCATTTCAAATACATTAATCATACTGTTTGTGAATGCTTTCCCATATTTCTATTATGGAAGGGCATGAGCTAATTTTTTTTTTTAAATTTCTGATTTCGTATATATCTTTATCATAACAGCTTTCACTCTCTTATGAAAAAACTAGTCCCTAACCCCTTTAAACTAATTAGTTCTACTGCTTTCAATATTTCTTTTTAGGGAAGCTCTTAATCTTCTAGACTTCAATAATTTTAATTGCCCTTCTCAGGACTTCCGGTATATGTGAAAAGTTTTAAATTGGTCCCTCTGATATGCAATGCTTTGCATTTCTCCATGTTGAATTTTAGCTGCCATGTTGAATTTTATGTTGTGTAATTACATAGGAGCTGAGAAAGATTTTCTTTTTTCTGCCCAAATCTTGTCTAACCTAAATCATATCATCCTTATAAAACATCACAACAGAATTGTTTCTGTTTGATTGAATCAATGAGGAACATTGGAGAGTTCAGAGACAAGGCCTTCTCTACTCCTCACCCCACCCCAGCAGCAAGGAGGCCAGGGAGGCATGAGAATTTCGGAGGGGACTCATCTAATATACCTGACCACCTAGATGAACGAAGGGATGTTCCATACCATGTGGCATCATGCTCAGCGTATAGAGCTGGCAGATGAAGAAGGAAGGGGAGGACTTTCAGGGTGGTGGTGTTTGTATTCCCAGGTCACTGTTACATGTGATGGAACCATGCTTTCCTGGGGATAGCTCAATACTTGTCTGCCCATGGGAAGTGATGAGTAAGCTGCTTGGTTTTCTTTGGTTGTGTGCACAGATTTAGCTTTACCTTTTAAACTGCCTTTATCTTAACCCATGAGTTTTCTCACTTTTACCCTTTCAATTCTCTACCCTCTAACCATGTTGCTGAACATTTTTCATCTTACCTTTAAAAGTATCCTTTTTTATCCAGAATATAATTTGTGGCTGCTAGGACATGTTTGACACTAATGTTAGCATATGGATTTTGTTTGGTGCAAACTGTTCTTGAAGTGCATTGGTGAATTTGTTTTCAAAAGCCACCTGGACACCAAAATTTTATGTCCATCAGACCGGAAGCCCTAGAGGGCTGAGAAACCCCACAAGACCATGAAGACTCACAGTTCCAGTGAAGTCTCTGAGATACCTGACGTACTTCATAGAGCAGTTTCTGGGACTGCAAAACTGCAGGGTCCTAACAGCAAAACTTACATATGAAGACTTAAAATCTCCCTAGTTAAACAGATAGTGAAGGGTACCCTTTTGAGGCTGCACTTGTCTACTTGTGTACCTGAGATCATCTTTTTTTATTTAGCCATTAGTTAACAGGCTAAGAGCCATTACTTAAAAATCATTATTACATTTATTTCTGTTTCCCCTGCCCATTTTGTTTTAGTGTCAGTGCATACTACACACCTAAGTGCAGTCCCAGCACAGGTGATCACTACTATTCACAGTATCACAGTATCACAGTATAAGCAAGGTTGGAAGAGACCTTGGAGATCATCGAGTCCAACCTGTAACCCAACACCAACCCATTGTCTAAACCATGGCACTAAGTGCCTCATCCAGCCTACTCTTAAACACCTCCAGGGATGGCGACTTCACCACATCTCTAGGCAGACCATTCCAATGAGCGATCACTCTCTCTGTGAAAAACCTCTTCCTAACATCCAGTCTAAACCTCCCCTGGCATAGCTTAAGGCCATTCCTCATGACTATGGAGGTATGACTGTAATTTTTTTTTTATTTGATAGCATATAATAGAAATATGAAATTCTCCTAAGCATAATGGAAATTTGATTAGTTTACATCAAGGACATTACCTAAGCTTCTCATTGTAGAAAAAATCAAACTCTTTTCTCTTGTAATGGCCAAAGGAATGTTAGAACTTTTCTTCAGTGAAAAGAAAATTATCATTACATAGATACCTTGTTTCATGCACCTGCACAGCTGAAATCTCTCAGCAGCATTTTTCTTGTTTAACTGAGCATTCCTTGAGCTCTGACTTCAGAGCCTTTGCCTCGTTCCATTTGCTTCATGATAGACTCCTACCTTTGTGAATTAGTTATCTTCTGGAAACGACTTTCTCTATTAAACCGAAGAGGAAGTTTTACGGGAAAGACTGGATTATCGAAGAAATCCACTTTAGTACAGTGGTAAGTGTCCCCACCTGGCGTGTGGGAGACCTGGGTTCGATTCCCGCCAGGGAGACAGTGTTAAGAGTTGGACTCGATGATCCTTGTGGGTCCCTTCCAACTCAGAATATTCTGTGTGATCTCATTTGGATGTTGGTAAATGAAGCAATCAGAGGAACCAGAATACTGGCCAAACTGATAAGCATTTATTTATGTTAATTGAGAATTTCAATCAATAATTAGTGTTACTCCAAATATCTATGCATGTATGTAATTTTAGCTTCTGAGCTCATGGACAGCCTCTTTTTCTGCAACAAAATTGTCTTCAGTCCTTAAAGTTCCAATTGCTGCAATGAAGGATACATTCTCTACTGGTCATGACCATTGCAGGTGTTGGAGGATCTATTTGCCTCCTCTGGTTCTGCCTGAACCACTAATCAGAAAATAGCTTTTGAAAAACATTTTCTCTAAAGCAGAACAACAATGGCAGATGGAGCAGGGTTTTTTCCTACTGATGTTTGTGAAATGCAGCCTGGATGTTTTTACATCAGAGCTGAGGACAGCCTAGCAGGGAAGGTATGTACAAGGGATCACTGTGGAAAGAACACAGAGAGGAAAAATGGCTCTCTTCTGCACTGATCAACACAGAGGCTGTGAGCAGCAAGTCATGGGAGTGCGCAACTGGTTTTCTTGGGAATATATAGTGGTTTCACCTTGACTGGAATCCATGGTGTGGGGAGATCCCAGGCTGGACAAGAGAGTGTTTGGAATCAGGGGCATAACATTAACTTCTCTGAAGTTAAACCCAAAAAACAATACAAAGAATATTCTGCCGAACTACAAGTTCAAGCATAGTAGTTTTTGTCCTTCTCAAATCAGCATCATCTAAACAACACTTCAGGAGAGAAGAATTTCATATATTTGACAGCTGGGCCATGAAGAAACATATTTAGTGTCTGACTAATTTCAATGCAACTTTCTCCTTACTCAGATTTTACTGAGGCAGCCATAATGACACATTACTGAAACTTTCAAAAAAGATTTCTTCAGTACTTAATACATCAGTTCAAATATGGTTTGCTAAATATGCAAACCAGTACTTTTCAAGAAGGACCATACTACCTCCTATTTTTAGCTAACATTTTTGTTCACACTGAGAATATTTTTGAAGATCAGATTCTATGCCTGCCTGAAAACTGGGAGCTACAATCATGCTTGAATACTGCTTGAATTATGGTCTTGGAAAGGTGTGTTTTATGTGGTATAGAAAGCAATTAAAATAAGGATATGCAATAAAATGGTTATCTAGTAAAACAGGTTACAAACTAGCTATTTCTGCTTATAGTGTCTCCCTCCTTCCCTGTCTAATAATTTAAGGGAACTTTTGTTTAGGTTTTCTCATTGCTTTGAGATTCTACTTTAGAGCGTTTTTTTAATGTATATAATTGCTGTCCTTTGAAAATTTTGTCTTTGGAAGCTGTTTCCTAGCGACAATGTATTTATCATTCTCAGGCAAGGAAATGACATCTTGTCATTCGGATACAGTTGTGATTTTTTTTTTTTTTTCAGACAAGGAAATAGCATGCACTCATTGCAGCATTAAATTAGAATGAACAGAATTATGAAGGAATAATGGCAAACAGGATTGGGAAAAAAAAAACCCTAATCATATCTACAGTCAGCCTTCTTCCACTTCGCGCCCCCCATATTGTAGCTTCACATCTTAGTGTCATGATTTTCCAGCAATGAAGGAGGCCCCTTTTCACAACTCCGCATGCACGACCTGGCATGCGTGAATATTCTATTAGGCAGTCATGAATATTCAAATCACCCCCCATGCCATGCCGCATGGACCATGGATGCACTGCTCTGCCTGTGGCGAGCCGCACAAGCCCTGCTCTGCCCCTCCACTCCGGGCTGCTCTTCCCCCTCCCCTCTCCCCTTGGAGCTGCTCCGGGCCACCCCAGTTCTCCTCCTCCCCTCAGGGTCTTGCTGTCTCCCACCTCTCTCCTTGGGGCTGCTTGGTGCCACAAGGACAGCATTCCTGGCCAAGCAGAAAAGGATTCTTTCCCAGCATGGGGTGACTGCAGCCACCAGGAAGCGCCGACACAAATACCAATACACAGCAAGGCAGTGCCAAAACAGCACCAGAGCACCAGGGGGCCATGCGAGGGTGCGGGGCAAATTTGTATATTAATGAGCTGCCAGTCAACACAGAAGGCAGGCTTCGGGGGACACAAATGAGACTGCGGTTCCGTGGTATAGGAGACGTGACTGTATTTGCATTTGATGATTGAATTTTTTCCCATCAAGGCTGTTCCTGACAAATAAAGACAAACTAATAGTTACCAGACACCTATAACTGACTAGTTTTTGGGGTTTTTTGAAAAAGCATGGAGATAGAATAAGGTAAATTTAATGAATCTTTACTAGAATTTTAGAAATACAAAGAAACCTCACATATTTGTGGGTCGCATATGCACATATTCAATCAGTCACCGTTGGATTTTCAGCAAGTAGTGCAACCAAATGCCTGTGTATGACATCCTGAACCCTGTATTCCGCAGCCAGGAGGCACCAAAAGGCCCTTCCTCCACTTTATTGCTGTGCTACAGTGCAAGTCATGCTCCCAGGACTACTCTCCAGACATAATTAGTGGAAGGTGTGTGGCTGCAGGCAGGGGGTAGTTGAATATTCATGAGTTCAGTATCTTCATAGATTGCATAAATCATGGGACCTGCCCAGATCCGTCCCCCTTCCAGGGACGCTTTGTATTTTGTAATGGGAGTATAATTCATGTTTCTTTGTTAACATCAGCCATTTGTCCTCTGCTTGTATCTGATGTATATGAAGAGGTGGACTATGCGTATTACCAGCTGATGAGTATGAGTGCTTAATTCCAGTGAGAGTCATACAGTAGTGCCAGACATTAACCCGCCAGTAGCCTTGTGTGGAAGGTCATTAGGATGGCATTTAATCACCTTTTGCCCTGTTCTTCTCATGCAGCCATTTTAAAATATGTTTTCAGCCTGCTCTTCAGAGAGTCTAAATGAATTAGACTTTTTAAATCTGTAAGTGTCATAGGGAGAGGCCTTTTGTTCTATTGTAAAACTTTTCTCCTTTTTAACAAACAATAGGTGTCTCTTCTTATCTCCCTTTCCCTCCCTGAAAGGAATGTGCCATGGAGGATCCCGTGTCTTATCTTATCTCCCCTTCCTGGCAAGGCATATGGCAGGGAAGGGGCTTTATCTCCTGTGAAGACATGNGGACAGTAAGATTATTCATCATGCTTTGTTAATAAAGACATGAAATAATATTATGATGGTTTATCTTAAACCAGAACAGTTTGCCCTTCTGATAATGGGATGCTCAGTAGGTTGGTTCTCCTAAATGGTTCTTCAAATCTCTGTTTGTAGGTAGCTGAGGACAAATATTGTCTGAAGACATAGTGGAGAGTAATTCCTCTAATGTAAAATTACTACTAGAATCACAGTTTATTATACTTGGTATTAGACCTTCCTGTGTATTGACAACAGATTGGATGTTTATTCCTTGAAATTACTTGATCTTAACTGTTCAGCTGTATCATACTGGACTTTGAGGTTTGTATTTCCTCTTTTTTTCCCTGAGCATCCTTGGCTTTTTAGTGATGAATGAGGCAAACAATTTAAGTATGTAGGCATTAAATCCAAATTCTGTCATGGTACTATTGGGAGAAAACAAATTTGTCTTATATGAGAGGACAAAATTCATTATTGGTGGAAGAACAAACAATATTTCTGTATTTCTTTGTAATTACACAAGTCATCACATATAAACTGTGCTCAGAATATTAGCTTGACTGCCACATGGAAAATTAAATGAAAAATGTCAAATAACTTTCATTTAACAGTAACATTTTTATTTAAAAATTATCAGAAGTATTTTCATCAACCTCCTTTGTCATGGTAGTTTTGATCAGAAATGCAGAATGATGTCCCTGCAAAACCCTTCCATGTCTGTGGGCTATGTGGCATCTGGGTGTACAGGCTTCATTTTCAGCAACTTGTCACATAGTTTTGCCACTTCTGCTGCACAACAAGGCAAAGGTTATTCCCTGTTCCCTTCCTCTGACCTCAGATCCACAATTTTGCCTTTCTCTTTCTGCATCTTTTCTTCACGCTGATTTCTTCTTCCTGGAATCCAGTAACAGGATGTGTGGGAATGATACAAAACTGCACTAGAGGAGGTGTAAACTGGACATTTAGGACACATTTCTTTACTGAGAGGGATGTCAAACACAGAAATAAGCTTCCTAGAGAGGTGGTAGATACCCCAAGCCTGTCAGTGTTTAAGAGGCATTTGTCCTCTTCTTTTGTCACTGGTAGCCTGAGAGAAGAGACCCACTCCCATCTGACTACAACCTGCTTTCAGGGAGTTGTAAAGAGCAATAAGGTCTTCCCTGAGCCTCCTCTTTTCCAGACCGGACAACCCCAGCTCTCTCAATTTTAATATAAAGCAATCCCTCAAATATCACGGGAAGTTGGTTCAAGAAAGATGCCACGATAAGCGAAATCTGCAAAGTAAGGGTAAGTACGATAAAGCTGTATCATGGTTTAGATTTAATTTTTTCATAACCACCATGGTGTTATCAAACTCTGAGCAATCCAACTAAACAAAAGGCAGAATTTCTCAAAGGGAGTGTGGGTGGAGTAGTTTTTTTGTCTTTTGGCTGCAGAGCTAATTATTCTTGATGGGCCATTCGCCCCTTAATGGCTGTGTGGGGGTGGAGTTGGAGTGTTTTCTTAGAGGGGGTTGTTTTCCTTTTCTCCTTGTTACCATTGTGTTACTGTTTGGTGGGGTTTTTTTCTTTATACAGTCGGCCCTCTTGCACTTCACGCCCCCCATATTGGGGCTTCAGATCTTAGCGGTACGATTTTTTAGCAAAGTAGGAGACTCGTTTCACAACTGCGCGTGCACGATTTGCCACTGCGGTGGCAGCGGCCGGGGCTGTGGCCGGGGTGGCATCCTGGGCGGCGGTGGGGGTGCGGGCCGCAGCGGGGGCAGCACAGGCAGCGGTGGGGGCGCAGGGGGCCACAGCGGGGGCCATTCAACGCAGAAGTCAGGCAACGTGGGTCCAAATTAAGACCGCTGGTGCGCGATATAGGAGACCTGACTGTATATATATA
>WEKX01001848.1:0-63982 GCA_013390025.1 Pitta sordida
CCATGGTATAGGAGACCCGAATGTATATATCAAACTATTTTATAACAAGCATCTGCAGACACATTTCTCTGATATGAGGGCCCTCTTCGAATAGCTCACTTGAAAAAGTATTTCTTATTATCTTTATGTATTTAAGACTCGTACAAGAACTTGAACTCTTTTATCTGGTTTTCTTATTCTGAACTCTCTGCAGAGGAGAATTGGATCCAATACCTTTTATGAAATAAAAACATCTACATAGGATCTTCCAAAGCTAACTGCCCATGCTGACTGAAATCTCCCCAAGGGAAGGGATGATCCAGGATACAAGTCTTTACTCTCAGAACAATTTCTTTCTTTTTGCTCAGTGATGGATTAACATAAAACGCATATTTGTTATAGGGACCTAGACAAGCAGCCAGTTTTGCATTCACAGATCTTCTCTTTGGTGACACTTTCATCTTTTACGTTCAGATCTTCAAAACTACATTAAATATTCTGCTTGACATTTGCAGCTCAACTCTCAATGGAACAAAATGCACATCCCTTATTGGAAGGTAAACTTCCTGCAGCATCCAGGTGTGCATTAACATTAAAAGCCAAGAAGGTTGTACTACAAAAGAGGGATTTTGAGACCTTAGGATTAAAGAACACTTGGGTAACTCTCTTTCCAATTTCAAAATGCTAAATACCTCAAACATGCATTGCAATTTTGGTAACAGAAGCACCTGTTAATGCTATTATCTGTAAGTACTAGGACAGGAAATTCCCTATACAGTCAGAAATAGCATCTGTAGTACTGTGATAAGTAGTCAGCAATTTTAAAAGGATCTCTATACTTTGACCACTCATTTTGGAACATACCAAATCCAAATAATTTGTATAAATATGTATGCAAATAGGATTCAGCTGTAATTTATGAGGGAAATGCCTAAAATATGTTCTACCTCAGAATAATGAAGATCTAATACTCTGGAAGATACAATCTTTACAGAAGTAGACAATGTAGCCCTAAAATGATAGATTGCAAATATGATAGAATGACAGTTCAATCAGCTGAATTAAGACTGTGGAATTCCAGAAATGCACTTGAGTACACAGATTTATTCTAAAGCTGAATTACCTTGACTTCATGTTCCAGCTCTGGAGAAGTAATTCAGGCTACATAAGGGAGAAATGTCTCACAAAACATGCCAAGGAGGGATCACAAAGAATCAAATCAGTCTAGTACATTTTGATTATTTTTTAAACAATAAGTGCATTAACTACAGAACAGTAGGTCTTGACATTTGTAAGTTTATATTTTGTTTATTTATTTTTATTTTTAAAAAGCCTACTTTTTAGTTGGAACATTCATCTACACATAGATAATGCTTTCAGAAGACAACCTAATTTTTGTAACTAAAAATGCATTTAGAAACAAATTGGCACAAGTATTTGTTTTACATTCAGTATTGAACTGGCACAATGTCTGGTCTCTGGCAGCATTGACTATACTCCCCTTTGTTTGCTACCACTCCGTGCTCCAGCACTGAAGCCAACACCTGTGGCCATATAAAAGGCTATGTACAGCAGCTGCAGGACTCGGATGTCCATACTGAAAGAAATTTCTAAAGCATAAGCATTTGGATGTGTGGCTGGCTTCCTTGTCTGAGTCTTTTAAAGGCCTTCTTTGGAGGTCCATGTTGCTGGATGTTGTATCTATCAACTGTCTGCAGTGTTACTACTTACCAACGTGTAGTGGTGACATAGGAAAGGCTCAGACTTAGAAAAGATGCTCTTAGTTATGTTGATGTAAGTCTGCCACAGTCCCTTTACTGGAGATAGTTTTTCTCTGGTTTTCTCAATCGTGATATCACTGATATAGACATATGTAAGGGAGGACAGAGTCTATCCTGAAGATTAACATAGAAGCTAAATATCAGAACCACAACACGTTTTCACTAAGTACTTTATTCTCTGGAAGTAATTTGTTTAATTCACAGAAAAGATGAATAAAAATCCAATTAGTATGTATATAAGCCACCTCCTCTTATTCAGGACCAAACAATAAAGTAAATTTTTAAAGCATACAGTTGCTAACATACAGTGTTCAGACCTTTTATTATTGCTTATCTGTATGTGGCAAGTAACTAAAATTGCTACTTATCACATACTCAATATGTACTCACATACTCAGGTACAGCACATACACAGAAATTTGCTTAGAGTTGCTATTTGTACGTCATAAAACCAATTGAACTTAAAATCGCTATGCAGAAAATCTAGAGTAAAAATGCCAACATTGGAGCTTTTTTATTTCCGAAAAAAATGGTATAAAGTTACTTCCTTTCTTAACTACAATATAATGTCCTTCTATAGATAAGCTCTTTAATTGGAAGCAAACTTTCAGAATTACAGACCACACTGCCCTGCTCGCAAGTGAATACAGCTAAAAAACAGATAAAAATGACAAGTTTCCATTTAAAGGAATGTGTTACATGTGCAGGTAACAACAAATTAACTCTTTGTGCCAGGTTCTGTAAATACAATTCTCTGATATTATCAGAACAAGCCACTGGAAGTAGCAATGTTATTTATATTAGGATTTGGAATACAAAAGTGTATAGAAGTAAAGGCAGACTCTAGAGTTGCACATGTGCAAAGCTGAGATAAATGCTACTGAGAAAAGAATTTAGCTCCAAGGATTCTACAACACTGTCACAAACAAATCATTAAAAAGGACGAAGCTGATTCACTGGCATGGTAGCTTAAAAAAGCAATATTTAAAATATCATGAGGCTTTTGTCTTCTCCATGGTATCCACTAACTCACAGCAAAGGAAAGCAAATTCTTCAGATTAGGAATATAATGAACAGCCGTTTATTTAATGTTTTCTGATTTATATACGTGTTTCCATGGCATTTGCATATTAGGCTGCACTCTATATTCTGAGCATTTAGCTAGATGACCAGACACACAGAAAAGTTCTGATGCAGCTTAATTTGATCCCCATCTTACATGGATTATCAAAGTTGGGGGAATCATCTGTACATTTGATGACCAGCTTTTGATTCCAAGAGCCACATTTTCTGTTAATTTCAGCCCCGATCTAATGTTCAATCATTTCAATCAACAAAAGGAGCACATTTATTTAATGAAGCAATCCAAAAGCTCTTGGGAGATTTTTCACATATAGTGAATTAAATTATGACTCTTCTGGTTTACCATTATTGCTTCTTTTCAGTGGTAAGACAAGGGAAGATGGAAAGTCACAGTTTCATTCTGATGCTAAAGTTAGGATTCAGCTACATTTTAGTTTCATGTGTGCATTTACTACCTATATTTTCAAGCTGCTACCACTTTCTGGCACAAGCTGGCATGTTGCTGGTATAATGACATATTAACGATCTAACACTGGCAAAACAAAATCTGCTTCAAACCATCTACCAATGGATAACGCACATTGCTCTATATCATTAAAAATACAGAATTTACTGTTACTGAGTACAGACAGCAGCAGATCATATGCCAAATTTACTACATTTCTCTAAACTCACTGATATGTGATAAAACACTTTTTTTCTCTGTTTTTTGTGTATCGGTTCAGATCGGCCTGCACAAAATTAAAATATGAATTTGAAAAATTTCCAAGTGGTAACAGGATCCCAAAATGTATGGCATGATTCTCTGCCCATGTAGAGTGTCTGCTGAAGACAAACAGCTTTTTTATCAAATCTAGTGTGGATTTTTTCCTGTTTACCCATGATATAAGTGCTTTCCTATTCCTGGGATGTATCTGGGCTATGGTGACTAAAAATCAGTTTGACCACAGGACTTGATAGATCTACTCTGAAGTAGGTTGCAGTTGATATAGTGAAAACACACGATTTTGATATCAAGAATTGTAAAGACACAAAATACGGAAAAATTCAAACCTAGAGATCAGACATTAAAGAAGTCTAATAAAGATTAAGACACCAGGTATTGGATAATATTTTATTTCTGAAATATGTAATATCAGTATTTCTGTAATGTCATGACAGCACAAATCTTATTTCACAAAAGTTTGGGACATAACTGCATGATGCAGGCCAGAATTTTTCATTTTTAGTGGAGACAGTCCTGACTTTATGTTTCTCTTTTCTTGTCCAGTATTTTGCCATAAATCAGTAGAATGAAAAATCCTTATTGTGGGAAAACTTCCAAATTCTTCCTAGTGATTATAATGAAAAAAAGGGCCCAAGACCAACTGGATGACTGCAATTGAACAAAGTCATATTCCTGATATAATCTTCCTTATGATCCAGCACATAACTTGTTTCTCAGATTTATATGAAACATCCTGTGATATTATTCTAACATCTTGTGACATTATTCTATCAGTTTAAGGCAAGAGCAATGTAAGGTTGTGATTAACATTGTTGTGCTGAAAACAACTAGTAACTAAAGAACATTTGCTGTCAAAATAATTTTTTTCAGTATTGCATGGTAAGTTCACCTGTAATTTGCTTTTTATTAGAGCATTTGGTCCTTTTAATTTACTTCACAAGTAAGAGCCTGGACTCAGTATTTTTATAGGTATAGGTTATATTTTCATATCACTACTGGCTTTAGTAAGCTATTTCAAGTGAGATGTTGAACTAGATTTACAACTTGCTATCATATTACCACTCTCTTAATTATTGAGACATTAACAAATTTGTTCAGAAGTGCAATAAAAATATCAAGTAAAGCCTGATGTAGGGCCAATTCTTTCAGGGCTTAATGCCCAGCTAATGCTAACTGACCTTAGTGAATACCACATTATAATGATAATCCTTCAATATGATTTTACACTGGTTTTATCTGGATAACTTAGAACATTCTTGATTTGATTTTTGAATAATAGAACCTAGCAGATGCTTTGCAAAGACTATATATATAACTGAACAGCAATAATGTATTATTGAAAGTCGTTCAATAGTAGAATATTATCTTTTCAGTTTCCCAACTACTGTAAAGAAGCCATACCAAAGTTCCTAGAGAAATCATGAAAATTACATGAATATAAATCCTGAGGAGACATAAGAGACCATCTGAAGTGGATATAGCAAAGTAGATCACCACTGCAGATATTTACCGACTTCTGCTTTAAAGCCTCTAATGGTAACAATCTTACACCTGTGGTAAGAACACCATCAGATTATTCCAACTTTATTGAAATATTTCTTCCTAGTAACTCTTAAATATGCCTATCAAATTCTATTTTTTGCCTGGATCTCAGTGGATACAAAGACTTGATCAGTGCTCCTTAACAGTCCTAGAATTAAAGAAATAAAATAAAATCTCAATTCATTAAGCTTTTTCTCATAGGCCATGTTTGTTGGGGGATTTTTTGGGGGGGGGTTGGGGGGGAGAAGGGGGTTGGTTGTGGTTTTTTGTTGTTGTTGCTGTTGTTGGAGGTTTTTTTAAATATTCTTCCTCTCCTCTGGACCCTTGAAGCTTATATTTGCATATGGTGGTCAGTGACCACACTGCTCTTCCAGCAATGGATATCTCATCCTTGTGCCATGCTTATACCAAAGGCCCTTGAAATAGCTGAGAAAAGCATCTGGTGCCTTCAAAGGACAAGGAAAAAGTGCCTTATCCCCTTGATCCCATTCCATTTCCTCAGCTTACTGATATTCTGATATTTTTCTTTCGCAGTGGAAATCTCAATGCATAACATAACATTAGATCAGCCTTATAAAGTGATTGTAAATAAACAACTCCACAATCTCCCTCAAAATAAGAGGCAGAGCTTTAAAACTTCTGTACCATTTTTTGCCTTTTCCAGACATTTCCAATTTTCATCTGGGCTTCACCTGTCCTCAAGTCCACAAGATCTTAGAGACAAAAGCCTAGAGATTGCTACTGTATGTACTGTAGAATTGGTTCTAACAGGCCAACAAGACTTGTATAACCCTTCTGCCAGGTTTAGATTGTCATAGAACAGAATAGCTTTAACTTTAAAGGAATTGCTATATAAACACTATCCAGAAATGTGGGAAAATTACATTTGCCTTGTGCACAGTGGGCAAATTTTCCTCACCTGCAGCCATGATTGAGTTGGCTTTATGAACATGTAATTACAAAGAGCAAAGGGGAAAAAAAGCATTAACAAGGTACATAAACAGAGTCACACGTGATGTCTGATTTCTAGAGAATATAGGTTAGCCAACTGTTTAGCCAGCTGGGAGCTCTGCCCTTTGTGTTACCACTCTTTAGTCACCGTCAGGGACTGAAAACCCTTGCTGGGAAACAGTTGAATTCAAATGGATGCAGAAATACTGTGAAAGCAGTTTCCAGCTTGCTAGATGCCATCCTCTCTTTTGTCCCATGTGTCCCAAGCCACTATACAGCCCTCTACCACTCCCCCCACTGCCATTAGCTCCGGGTAATCCCTGCATTTTACTTGCAACTTCAGCCATTCCAGCTCTCAGTAAGGCTGCACATAGTGTGAAAAACTAACACTGACCTCCTTTAGGCTTGATTCTTGCACCTGTCAATTCTATATTGCATATTGGCAGTGCTAGGTTAATGGTTGGACTTCATGACCTTAAATGTCTTTTTCAACCTAAATGATTCTAAGATTTTATTCTTAAACAGCTTCTCACACCTTACACAAAGTTCTCCAGCCTTCTCCTGTGGTTTCAGAGTCCAACTTTTTCTTACTGATACCAGAAAATGTCATTCTCATCAACTAGAAAAATCACACTATAGGTACACTTGTGTTAGGTCAAAAATCCCATGGATTTGCAGATATATAGCTCTTGATTGTATGCCTATTTTTAAATGAATCACAGAATGGGGGTAGACCTCTTCTTCCAGGCTGACGACACCAGAACGAGAGGGCACAGCCTCAAGCTACGCCAGGGGNCAGTGTCCTGCTTGAGAGATGGGGACACTCAAGACTATGGTAAAGTGGATTTTTACCTCTCCACTACAATAAAATAACATATATAAACTGAATCTTATTCTGGTCTTCTCATTTGTTTCTTTCATTTAATTCCCTTCAGAGATGATATCAAATATTAACTGAGCGCTTCTGGCCGTTGGACTTTCCTTTCCTCTGGGCATCTCCAGGAATAATAGTTTTCATTTCAGTCCTTCCCTATTATGCTTTGCATTAAGTTGGTAAAGTGTTTTTCAGCCTGCTTTTTCCCTGCTCTGTCTGTGTTCCTGGCACTTTGCTATTAATACCAGTTGTATTAAGCATCAAGTCTTCATTAAGCTTTTTTATGGAACGTGAGCAAGAGAAAGAGGAATGTATTGAAACAAAAAGACCCTTCAGGCTTTAGCCTTCTGTGCCACTATCTACTTGCTCACTTTTCCCTGTTAAACAATGAACTGAATTTTCCTTCATCTTTCTCTTATGTCTAGTGCCCTTCTGAAAAACCTGTTCTTTTCTGTAACATTACCTGCTAGATCCAATTAATTTTGGTTTTTTGCCATTCTTCTTAGTATCTTCATGCTGTCACCAAACAGTGATTTTCTAGTCTGTGAGTTTGACAGAACATCAGAAAGAGAGATTTAACATAAGAGCCAAAGTCACCACTTCATCAGAGTTTTGAGGTCCAAGACTATCACGTGGTGTAAACTCAAGTGCGGTATGTGGGAATGACTTGGGGAGACGTGACAGAAGTGCATTCCTAAGACAAAATGTTAATGTAGATGCCCCCAGTAGCAAAGAGACTGTAGTTCTGCATCAGAGGGGCTGTCAAAGAGCTAAAGAGAACGCTACAGTGCAGAAATCTACATTAATAACAGGATTTAATTGTCCAACCCATAAGAGTGAGCAGCAACTGAGTCATACGCAAGAGAAGGAAGAAACAAGGAAGATGGAAAGACTGGGAAAGCAGGTCTGAAAACAACATGCATTTGTCCACTGCTGCTGCTGAAGGTTTGCCTAAGTTAATTTTGTCATACTGCCTTTTGCCAAGGACTCCTGCCTTTTAAAATACTGACAGCAGCTAAATACTGCCTTCTTCTCAAGCAGTTAGTCTACTGGGCTGGAATTTATGCTTATTGCTTACTTTCCCTCATAGGAGCTTACTCAAAGCTTCCAGTTAAGCTGCAAAGATCCACTCACAAGCCCAGTAACAAAACCAAAAGTCTGAGGGGGTTCACCTTCCTTCAGTTTGCTGTTCAGACAGACAGGGAGTCTGTCATCTGGTATGTAAAGGAAGAATTTCTGAAAACAATCTGGACAAGGTTAACTTCTGGCCTCACTGACAGAGACCCTATGACTCAGTGTTAATGTTTTTTTTTTCTTTTTCCAGTTACTCTGATGGTAAGAGATGATGCTTACTTTTTTTCTTACCGTATCTGAAGTCCACATCAAACATTTATTTTGTGTAAAGATAGTGAAAATTTATTCAGCAATAATATGTCTTCACAATAATCTTAATGCCAAAATGTGCACTGAATTTTATTTTCCCCTGCATTAAACAGCATCACAAGACCAATTCAGAATTTGGGAGACTATCCAATGTAGCATCCCCTGCATCCAAGCTGGCAAATATCATCACTTTATCAAAACGTGCTGATGAGTTCAGAGCTGCTGAGTTCGGTGTCATAAGAATCATTTATTAACCACACTGTTATAGACTGTGTTCAGAAACTGTCCTTGGTGTGATATCGCAGGTTTAAAAATGATGTCTCAGTCTAATTAGGCATGTCAATTTAAACGAGAAAGGTGACTGCAGGTTGTGAACTCCTTCTATTAACAATTTCTTGAACTTGTGTGACCATATCTGTAATTATCTGCCTATTTTCTTTTAACCCATAACTATATCTGAGCAGAAATACTTTTAAATTCCACCATATTTTTCTCTTTGCAGTCACTTAATACATTCTATAATGCTTGCTATAACTTCCTTTATGGGTCCAGCAAGCATTAAAAATATTAAGTTAAATAACAACAAAAAACCAATTATGGAACTAGAAAAACACGTCCCTTTTCTTCGATTATTCATTTTTATTTAAATCAAGTATTTAGATAATATATCAAGCTAAAAACTCACTAAAATTTAATGCTTGTATATATGAGAAAATTGACTACTATAACTGTAATCAACTATATAATTAAAGAGTTTTAGTTAGGTCATTGTAATTCCTAATTTCTACTGTAGAGTAATTATACTGGAATAAAGGCATTTTATTTTCAGAATAGACTAGCCACATGGGAAACCATATTGAAACAGCTGTAGTAAAATAATTACTTGACTACAGCTATGCTGTTTGCTTCCCCCCCGAAAGTAAACCATGAACATAAAAATCTTGCCTCTTTCACAGAAGCTCAGCAATGTTGGCTCAATTCTGTTCCATAAACAAAGGCAGAGGGCTTTGCCAGCACACAACTTGGAGTACAGATTTTACCTCTCAATTCCTCACTGAGTGGTGAGGTACAGTGGTGCACTTTCAGGTTTTAACCACTTAAACTAGTCTGGAGAAGCTCTGGGATGTGGAATGGAGATCACAGATAGAAAGCGTACTCTCTTCTGTAATGAACTCTTATATTTTATAAAAGTGTAGTCCATCACAGAGATAACACCAAATGAAAGGAGTAGAAGATGGGCTACTGCTGCACTCCCTCTCTCTGCTGGCCCATGGATACCTCGCACCCAGCAGGTATTGCCTCTTACCTCCACTACTCCATCACAGCCTGATTAGAGCCTTTCTCTGCCTTGACCTTCCAAAGCTCTGAAGGCCCAGGCTCACTTGCATCTCAGCTTGTGCCAGTGCAGATGCAGAGAAGTAGTTGTTCCTCCCTACTTCTTTGTTCTGCTATCACTTATGAAGCGAGTTCAAGAGTGAACAGAACTACAAAATTCTGCTTATTCAACTGTGTCTTCGTTTCACAAACATTAGTTAAAAGGTTTTAGTATTCTAGACTTAAAGCACAGGATTTGGTTGGTTGGTTAAGTGCATACTATGTGCATCCAATATCCAGTTTTTGCAGAGGAAGGAATTCTTCCTTCAGCCAAACAGCTACACAGTCAGAGGTATTTCACCTCAAAGGCCCTTTAAAATTTGACTCCCTAAGCTCTCAATGGGACATAAAAATTCACAGCTCTTGCAAAAGTCATTTGAACAATAAAGATAAGAAAGCCAGGTCACAACTTACCCCGATCTGTGTCATAGAGGAAAACAAAGCGATTCCACTCATAATGATCCAACAAACTCAGGAGGGCTCCACGCAGGGATGGCCGCAGCTGCAGCACAAACTGACTCTCACCCTCCGTCGGGAAACTTGGTGTGATGAGGGAGATGTGCAAGGCGCTGCAGAATGAGGTCAAAGTATGTACTGATCTCTTATCATATAGTCCAAAAATGGCAAAAACTCCTCTAGAATACTGGGAGCAAACTGAAAGAAACAAAACCACAAACAAACAGAGTTTAAGTAGTGACAAAATATTTAAACGTACTTACACATTCCAACATCCACAGGTTTTTAATATGAAGATTTCCAGTTCTGTCTGTACAGCTAAATTCAATTTTCACAAGTGTTTTATTCTGGAAACCAATAAATACATAGCTAAATAACAATTTGTGATTTTTGGATCCTATTCATAGAATGTTACAGTATCTATATATTTTTTATAGAATAAAATACAAAATTAGTAACATGTATTTTTGCATACCAGTGAAAAATCAACATATGTTGTTTTAATCATAGTTCTGCGTATTATCAGGCATTGGGCATTTTCATTACCTTAAGATGAAAAGTATTCCTATTCTAAAATGTGAAAATTATAAAAAAATGTTACTGACGACCTTACAAGTAAAATTTGGACATTTTGAATCATAACAATGTAGAACCTTTCCTCCCTTTTAAGTAGGGAGCCCTTGTGGTACATTAAAACTTCTAGAGACATTAAGTAAAAACCTGCTTCATGAATAATCTCCTTGACTTTAAGAGGGCAGTTGAAGTAAAACATATTAAGTCAATGCGATCAGACTTTTGCCCCAAACCTTTTATTTCTGCTTTGTGTTCACCTCAAAACCAGAAAACAAATGACATGAATATATATTCTGAGTTCAGATCTCTCTTGGACTCCTAAATATGTATTTTCAGTGCTGTCCTGTTCCAGATCCCTTCTTCTCGCAGTCCATTCTACATGTAGTCTCAACATGGGAAAAACCAAGGCACAGACTTTTAACTAGATGATAGCCTCTCTTCTATCCTGGAGGTCACAGTTGTCCTGAGAGTGCAGCACAGTGAGGTAGAGTGTAGACCCTCAGCAAGTTCAAATCAGTTAAGCTTTAATTCTTTCCTATTACATTTATTGCATAAAGAACTAGAAATACAATCTGTGCATTTCTCTCCTATGATCTGGGTGATTTACCCAGTTCTGATGCCAGAATTGAAGTGTCTTAAGGGCAGTTTTGTGATTTTATGTGCTGCTTCACTGTTATGGCTGCATTCTAAGGATTTTTATAGCCAGAGTATACATAAAGATTTTTCTAAAGCTTTCTTCCTTTCCCTACGTTCATGTTCAATATGTTCAATATGTTCAATATGTTGATACGCAAACTTTCTCAGTATTTTCTTTGCAGGACCACACAACACACATTCCCATAAGACACACCAAACAAATGGCTTCCCATTCCACTAACCATCACAGGAAGTGTTGTTCTGAGCTTTCCCAGCCTCACTTCATCTTGATTGAACACAGATGACCAACACATTAAGAATTTCAGTTTAAGGTTTTCTGACTCTTTTTATATTACTTCCCCATCTTCCCCATCTCTCCCAAAAAATATTTCTGTTGACATATTCCAAGATGATGCTGTGTTTTTCTAAATTTGCACCTCAGTGATGGATCATTATCATGCTGGGATCAAAATTCTGCATTTGCAAATAATGAATTTCTGTTTAGAGCATAATATTTTTATTAGCCACTATTATTCATTTTCCATTACGTGACATCTACTACTGTGTTCCTCGAAATTATTTACTTCCACAGTTACATCCTTAGCTTGCTCTGACTTATATTGATCTGCCTTTTCAGCAAATTCCATCATGATACTCCAACTTTTTATCTCTGTGTCTATTGCAAAAATTAGCCACTTACTCTCTTCCTGCTGTAGCAGCAGCCTGCTACCTCCTCTTCTACTAGCACTTGCTGCCATGTTTTACTTAGTTTCATGCCTGCCTTTTAAACTCTCCTGTTAGTATCTATTTTCACTTCGGTTAAGAGCATGTCTGTTTTATTTATCTATATAGGAAGATACAGATTAATCCAATACTTTCTACCTAAATAACTTCTGGTTGCATTTTATGACATCTTCTGTCATATTTTAAAGCTTTCTTTCTGTAAAATCTGTTCTGTACTGATCACACATACCACAACTCATTTAATGGCTCTACTAAGAAGCACTTGTTATTGCATCTGCCCTTCAGTAAACCAATTCTTGAAGAAGCAGGGGAGAAGAGGTGTTTTCCCTATTCCCTTTAGCCATCACACCTCTTTTAAGGTCAACACTCTCCCTGAGTGAAAATCAATGTGAAGTATGTATTACTTTTAAGTCTGAAAAAAAATTCCCTGCTTTTTTGTCCCATCATCAACATAGAAGAGCTTCAATTATTTTCCTATTTCCTGTATTTTTATTTAAATACGTAAATGACCTTCTGCTGTTGTTTAAATGTGCTTTAGAAGTTTCATTTTTCAGTGGAAGCCCTAACATTTCTGCAGCAAATATCCTTTATACCTCCTCTTTTTTTCTAACACAATCTTTCTTGTTAATAACTATTTTTTAAATCCTTTTTAGAACTTATTTTTTATATGTTCCTTGTATAATCATTCACTCAGTTCTGGACTCACATCTTGCATGTTAGATTCTTCTGCAAAGGGATTTCTCAGTGTTTTACAAGTGTTTCTGTGAACATAAGGCAGGTTTCTTGTATTTTCAATCACAGAATCACACAGAATCACAGAATATTCTGAGTTGCAAGGGACCCACAAGGATCTTCGAGTCTAACTCCCAAGCAAATGCCCATACAGGGATCGAACCCACAACCTTGGAGCCATGGACACCATGCTCTGTCTATCTGAGACAATCTCAGGGTCGTGTCATCACCGTTTTAAAAAAAAAAAAAATATTGCCTAATTCCAATCGTCCTATCATCTAGGCCATGTCACTGAGTTCCTCATCCAGTCGTCTCTTAAACACCNAAATTTGCCAACTGAAATAATGGAACACGAATCTCATGTATGTAAGTGGTAGTTACTTATTGTGTTTCCTGCTTAGAGAAAATCCTTGCTAAGGCTTTGTGTCATCTTACTTCTTTGCAGTTTTACAGGTGCACATGGTACTTTTGTAATACATAGGATTCCATACAGTAGGATTCCACATGATGAAAAATTCAACAAATCAATGTCAAGCTGTGAAATTTTACACTTAGTGGAGTTAAAACACAAAGTCATTCTCAGGATGGAGAAAAAACTCAAACTTGACATGTTTTTAAAAAATTGTGCAGGACCCTAAAGTACTTTTAACTGAAAGTATCAGAATAATAATTCTTCATGTTCAAAACAGTCCTTGCCACAGCCTAGAAACAAATGTGATAAAACATTATCTGAGTACCATCCATAGCCAATCCAAGAAAACTTGAACACTTGAGATCAAGAATGGGAAGTAACTGAATACTGTCCTTCTGTGCTCCTTGATATGAAAAAAAGCTAAGATGAAGGTTATGAGAATTTTTTCTTACTCAGTTCAAAACCCACAGAGAGGAAAAATGCCTGTGACACTATGGAGATGAGGCTTAAACATATGCAGAAACACTGAAACCCTCCTGAATCAATATTACAGTAATCAGCAGTGACCACAAAAATCAGCAAAGCCATGAGGATTTGCATTCTGAGTTGCTACTGTGCTCAAAAATGCCTCCAGGCAAATATGACTACCTGGATTTCCCAATTCTTTATCCAATTCTCTTACACAGCTAAAGGCATTTTACTTATTATAAATGCACTCAATTATCCTGGATAAAATATTCACGTATTAGCATTCTAAGAAAACTGTTCAAGATTTTTTCCCTCATAAAGCAGTGACAAATACAATTTCACAAACATACTCTGAAATATATTTAATTATAATTTAAACCAGACATCTCTTTATAGCTGACAACTTACTGTCCATATTGCACATATGATTTTTTCCAAAAGATAAGGTAAATGTGGAGGTCAGACAGAGAGAATCATAAAATAGTTTTGGTTGGAACAGACCTTACAGATCACCTAGCTCCAACAATCCTCGCCAAGGGCATGGACACTTTCCACTAGACCAGGTTACTCAAAGCCCTTTTTAACCTGGTCTTGAACATCTCCAGGGATAGGGAGTCCATAACCTCTCTGGGCAAACTGTTCCAGTGCCTCACCACCCTCACAATAAAGAATTTCCTCCTAATGTACCATCTAAATCTACTCAGTTTCAAGTCATTCCCCTTTGCCCTGTCATTACATGTCCTTGTAAACGCAGTGATCCTCCGCATAGTCGCGATCCGTAATTTGCAAGATCTCATACTTGCTGTTGATTTTCCAGCGAGTTGTGGGACCTGGCGCGTGCGCAGAACCTGCGGCGACCTCAGTCTGCTGGGCCCCTTGTCCCGCCGCTCACGTGGTGAGCACAGCCGGCCTTGGCCTCAGCGCTCAGCCCCCTGCCCCGCGCCGGTCCCGGTGCTCACTCGCCCCCCCACCCCACGGCTGAGGCCGGGACTGGCGCTCACTCACCCCCATGGCCGGGGCCGGGACCAGTGCTCACTCGCTCCCCCCACCCCTACCGCCCCCTGCCAGGACTGGCACTCGCTCGCCCCTCTGCCCCGTGGCCGGGGCTCACTCGTCCCCCCGGCCCCGCGCCAGGGCTGAGACCAGCGCTCACTCGCCCCTGCGCCGGGACCTGCATTCGCTCGCCCCTCCGCCCTGCGGCTGGGTCTCACTCGCCCCCCCGCCCTGTGCTGGGGCCGGGACCAGGACCAGCTCTCACTCGCCCCCTCGCTCCGTGCTGGTCCTGGCCCTGGCACTCGCCCGCCTCAGCGGAGCGCAGCCAGACATCTGAAACAAGCCCCTCTCTCAGGACCGGCCTCCAGACCTTATTAGGGGAGGGGCTGTGGCTACAGACGTGGCGTACTCAACTACGTAGTGGGTTTGCTATCTTCGCGGATTCCAAGACTCGTGTGAAGAGGGCCAGACTCAACAGCCCGCGAGTAACAGGGGATCACTGTAGTCCCTTTTCATCTTTCTTGTAGGCTCCCTTCAGGTACTGGAAGGCTCTTCTAAGGTCTCCCTGGTGCTTTCTCTTCACCAGGCTGAACCCCAGCTCTGCAGTCTGTCTTTACTGGAGAGGTGCACCAGCCTTGGGATCAACTATGTGGCCTCCTCTGAACTTTCTCCAACACATCCATCTCCTTTTCATGTTGGGGGCTCCAGAGCTGGGTGAAGCACTCCAGGTGGGGTCTCATGAAAGCAAAGCTAGTGTGGCTTTGGGCTACAGGGGGCTCCATGGGCTACAGGTCCATCTCTGCTCCCTTGCTGACCTCCATGGACTACAAAGGGACACCATGATCTGCACCACAGCCTGCAAGAGAATCTTTGCTCTAGTGTCTGGAGTACCTCCTCCTCCTTTTTCTCTAAACTTGGAGTCTGAAGGGCTGTTTCGCTTGCATTTTCTCACTCTGTTCATATGCAGTGTTTTTTATCCTTTACTAACTCTGTTATCACAGAGGCACCATAGCCTCACTAATAATCTCAGTTTTGAGTAGTGGTAGATGCATTTTGGAGTCAGTTGAAAACTGATCTATCCAACATGGGCGTGGCCCCTGGCAGCTTCTCACAGAGGCTGCCCCTGTAGCCCAGTCCCCGCAAACAGAACCTGTCCATAGAGAGCCAAAAAATCTGGTAAACTCCAGACAGCAACAAATTAAAAAAATTAATTTAGGGACTCATACTTCCTTGCCACCACAATACCATATGAAGGCTTTAGTTTGAGGTGTGTCTGCAATAATGTCAGTGGTTCAAGTCATCATGATTCACAGTCATGTTTTGTTCGGCTGCTGAGCACCTGAGTATACCAACACTGATGAAAAATACTTTGTGAATTTTCTCAACCTAAAGAACTCCTTCCATGATGAACAGTCTAGACATATGGATATGCAAGTTCTACATGTGAGCTGAAGCACAGAAAGGTGAAACATTTAGTCTAAATATGAACCCACCTCCCAAGGTCAAATTATTTATCAACTCATATCTGTGAAAGCTCTGACATCTGAGATGAGATTAAGCAATATTTCTAAAACACCTTTGAGATTAGAGTTTCCTGTTAAAATGTCAAAAAATCTTTCTGTTAATTTTGCATGAATCACGCCAAGAGTCTTTGGCTCCTCTGAGCCCTCTGATCCACCTCCTCCTGATCACTCCTCTGACCTCCACCTCCTGGAAGAGGACATGAGGCCATTCAGGGCTCTGGAATTAAAAGACAAGAAATCTAAATTCAACCCCCTGTAGTTTTAAATTATCTTTCATCCAAATCCAGTACAGATTTGAAACATATATGCATGTCCTTGGTTGGGTTTGAGGTTGCTGACTTAATACTAAATTATGCTGTTGCATTAAGCAAAATTCCCAGCATTGAGACCAACTTAATGAGATACTTTCATAATTAAATCACTGATACAAGATGACAGATTGGATTATAAAAGAGAAAACAGTGTTACATAAAGTGAGTAGATGAAAAACATTATAAATATATTAGGACCAATTCACTATCTTAAGAATTGTCTGGAATAAAATAGGATATTTTTAAATACTGCTATCTGAAATAGAGCAAAAGGGAAACAAGGAATTTCTTACAAATTGTATGGTTAATACATTCAACAACATCCAACAAAACCCTTTATAGACCTTGTGCCCCCTAAATCTTCATCTATGTTTTCTTTTGATCACCAACTCCCTGAACCAAAATAATTATCTTGCATTTATACAGCTTGCATACGTCACATATCAGGTAGAATATACCTACAGCATTATAACCAGAAATAATATCACATCACTGCTTTAACTAAAATCAAATTATTTCCCTACAATTTAATACAATATTAGTGATTCAGGTGAACAAAAAAGAGACTAAGGTAATATCTTTCCATCTTAAAAAAACAAACAAACAAACATTACCATCTCAAGTGTTTATTCCTTTCCTAACATTTATCCTCCTGTAATAGTATATTGCATAATGAGAAGTCTGGTATGTTGGGTACTGAATCTCTGAAACTAAATTCATACTTTGGAGCAAGTCACTTTGCATTCCAATGTCTCAGTTCTCAATGTTTCAACTGCCTATTCTATTGAGGACTATACACACTTGACAGGAAGGACAGTCTCCTACTAGATATTCATAAAAATTTTAGCATGATGGTCCAACTGTTTCAGATGTGGCTTTTGAGTGCTACCCCAACGTGTATGAACATTATATTTAGTAGATCTTTATACTGCAATTGCATAGTAAGTTCAACAGACAGATCCATCAAACTTCAAGCACAGAAAATTCATGAGTGTTTTTCCCCCACAGCAATGGGTTACTTCTAGTACTCTCTTCTAAAAAAACATTTTGCTCATTTAAAAATACTCTCAGAAGAACAATGAAAACTATGGTTTAATGTGCTAGATCAAATGGTAATTTGGGAAATGCAGTTCTGTTCATTCAGCTCCAGATGTGAGAACAAGCTGCAAAATAAAATACAAAAAAAAAACATTTTTTTAATTCATTGTTACATTTCCCAAAACCATTTTTGTGAATTGGCTCCAAAAGAGCCAATTCTGCTCAAAGTAAATTCCCGAAAAAACGGCAGAAAATGACTATGCATTTCTTGTATTGAATAGAAAATGGAATTGAATTAGCTTAACTAACATGCATATTTTATTCTTTTAAAATGAATTTGAACACTGTAATATAGTATTTTGCGTACAATATCTTTTATCAGATAACATTAGAAGGCTGTCCTGAGAGATGTCCAAAATAACAGAGAAGACCATCGAGACAAGGCAAGACTGACTTATGGATCCAGCTGCTGAACTCTTCTGCATGCTTCATATGGAGCAAGATTTTCTCTCCACAAATTAATACATTGCTTCAAGTTTCCTCCAAGTCAATTCCAAAAGGTTGGCTTCTACATTTAGATAGTTACATTTAAAATTGTTTTTAAAATAATCATTTTAGGCAAATGTCATTTTCTGCCTTTTCCATCTCTAGATTCAATGCGATTTGGAACTGCCATTCTCTGAGGCCCTTCTCATAAGACCAGCAGAGAACTCCTGCAGCCAGGGACTGCAGGTATTTCTCAGACCATGTATCACTATTTTCCTAAAAAGTGCTGACAACTCTAATTTCTTGATGAAGAACATAAAGCAGCTTGGCTTTTCATAAATTTCTAAGAGTGAAAACTGCTTTAATCTTTAAGTACTTTCCATCTGAAAACTTCAGCACCACTAAAGCATTTTACTTTCATTAATATATAATTTCACATAATTTAAATCCAATAGAACATTTTTACGGGATAAGAAAAAAACTCCACTTGGTTTATTTACAAAATTTCTCTTTCCACTCTGCCTTGGCTAATCTCTTTGATAGAACACCTCTCATGAATTTCACATTTGCTGAATGCTAACAAACCTTTTCTCACTTTTAAAACCACTTTACAGCTCTGTCTGTAATAAATTATCGAGTCTTTGTGCCTTTTTCCTTCAGTCCTGTGCACTCCACGGATCTGGTATTTAAAGCTGTATGGCAATGCACATACACGTGCATATCTCCAACTCTGCCAAAACTCTTTTTAAAGCTCTCTTATAGAGAATCCACATGCAGCATTTACCTTTCACAATCACATGAATGAGAATCAACATTGGTACAGAAGTTCTTTTTTGGCTGTTTTTAAAAGCTGATAAAAATATCAGTAACGTGATACTGCCAGGCTTTTCAATACCATGGAAGTTTTTTTAAAAGTTAAACATGAAGGCTCTAGTAGGAAGTTACTATGACACTGGCAGGTTTTCTCAAGGACAAAATGTCTACAGCTATCTTTTAGGGTTTTTTTCACAGAATCACAGAATCACAGANTTCCTCCTTCAGGACAAAAGCTTAAAGAGGCATAACAGATTGCATGAAAATTAGACTGGACTACAGTAAAAACTTGGCTTATAGAATCAATGGTAAAATGCTCAGTTGCTTAATTGAGATGAACATTTCAACTCAGATACTCGTGGTGGTTAGAGATCGTCTTGCAAAATCATATCACCTTTTCAGTTTTCCATCTGAGGGAAAACTCATTCTCATTAAATGAATATCCAGAGAAATCACGTTTTATCACTTATCTAGATTGCCTGTGTGATTAAATACTTTTTTGTTCCCTGCTAAAATATTTTTGGCTGTTCTTGGATTGATTAATTTTCTTATGAGACATATTATTTATTTCAATTCAAATTTGAACTTCATCTAAATATTTCTCTGTAAAAACAAATGATTTTGCAGCTTGTTTTCCCCCTCAAAATGAAAGATTTTATAAAACCTGAGCCCATATCCCTTTTTAATGAAGCAGAAAAAAGAGATGTATGAATTATGCTTTAAGAAGTAATCCTTTGATGGCCCACTTCTCGACAACACTACCTTTCTTTTTTTTTTTAAAGGAAGAAAATAGTCATATTTAAACAGATGTTTTTGTTTCTTTTATGAAGAAGAAAAAACTGAAAAAACATCAGTTTAATCAATTTTAAATGGGAGGGTACCACAGTATCACATTATCAAGTATAGATAAGGCTGGAAAGGACCTTGAAGATCATCAAGTCCAACCTACAATCCTACTAACCTATCATAGAATCACAGAATCATAGAATACTATGAGTTGGAAGGGACCCACAAGGATCATCTAGTCCAACTCACCATCTAACTCCCGTACAGAGACCGAACACACACCCCAGAGTGGTAAACATAAACCTAGTTCTCACACAGGCGCACAGGCCACTCCGAGCCAGGAGAGACCCACAGGACCATCCAGCCCAACACCCCCCAGCTAGACCATGTCACTAAGCTCCTCATCCAGTCTTTTCTTAAACACCTCCTTAAACGACTCCACCACCTCCCTGGGCAGACCATTCCAATGTGCAATCACTCTCTCTGTGAAAAACCTCTTCCTAACATTCAGTCTAAACCTCCCCTGGCGTAGCTTAAGGCCATGTCCTCTGGTTCTGGTGTCGTCATCCTGAAAGAAGAGGTCCACACCCACCTGGACCCACCCATCCTGAAAGAAGAGGTCCACACCCACCTGGACCCACCCATCCTGAAAGAAGAGGTCCACACCCACCTGGACCCACCCATCCTGAAAGAAGAGGTCCACACCCACCTGGACCCACCCATCCTGAAAGAAGAGGTCCACACCCACCTGGACCCACCCATCCTGAAAGAAGAGGTCCACACCCACCTGGACCCACCCATCCTGAAAGAAGAGGTCCACACCCACCTGGACCCACCCATCCTGAAAGAAGAGGTCCACACCCACCTGGACCCACCCATCCTGAAAGAAGAGGTCCACACCCACCTGGACCCACCCATCCTGAAAGAAGAGGTCCACACCCACCTGGACCCACCCATCCTGAAAGAAGAGGTCCACACCCACCTGGACCCACCCATCCTGAAAGAAGAGGTCCACACCCACCTGGACCCACCCATCCTGAAAGAAGAGGTCCACACCCACCTGGACCCACCCATCCTGAAAGAAGAGGTCCACACCCACCTGGACCCACCCATCCTGAAAGAAGAGGTCCACACCCACCTGGACCCACCCATCCTGAAAGAAGAGGTCCACACCCACCTGGACCCACCCATCCTGAAAGAAGAGGTCCACACCCACCTGGACCNGCCCTATGGGGAGCGGCTACAGAAACTGAGGTTGTTCAGCCTGGAGAAGAGGAGGCTCAGAGGTGACCTGATTGCTGTTTACAACTACCCAAGGGGAGGTTGCCGCCAGGTGGGTGAGGATCTCTTCTCTCAGGCTGCCAACACCAGAATGAGAGGACATGGTCACAAGCTATGCCAGGGGAGGTTTAGGCTGGATGTTAGGAAGCGGTTTTTCACAGAGAGAGTGATCACTCATTGGCATGGTCGGCCCATGGAGGTCGTGGAGTCACCATACCTGGAGGTGTTTAAGAGAAGACTCGATGAGGAGCTCAGTGACATGGTCTAGTTGGTCTAGTGTGTGGGGAGTTGGACTAGATGATCCTGACGGTCCCTTCTAACTCAGAACAACCTGTGAACCTGTGAATTATCATCTGATAAGAGTACATGCCAGAGTGTCCTCAATCATCGCCTGGATTTTCTCTTGAAAGAACATTTTCCTAATGTACTGGTTGTCACGATCTTTCCAGGGCCTTAGAGGTCTTTTCCTACTTTAATAATTCTATGAGTCTATTATTCACACTTCGAACCATCAAACGTTGTGTTCTAATTTTACTGAACTGAAATGACACATGAACTCTGCTGTAATTTGAGAAAGCTCAAGTAAAGCATTTTTTTAAATATCGAGGAAGTTACATATGACTTTAAAAAGGAAAATATCTCTGACTTAAGAAATATCTCTTGAGATCACTGAAACATCTGAGAAAAGGAAGAAAGAGAAGGCAGATAACCATGAAAAATGTGACTAACTTGGTCTAGTGTGAAGATGTATGTCTCTAGCAATTTGTCAAAGTTGAACAAAGATGAGATTTTTTTTGTCTGTAGTTTTACATTTAAAATTAAATCCTGTCCTTAACTGAGTGATGTCATTTGATCCATCACTGGAACTCTATTTTTCTTTGGTTAGTGAGTCTGTTTCACAACTTCTTATTCTTCCACCTTATCTTCGAGCCAACATAGGTTGGCCACTCAAGTCAAGGTTTTTGAATGTGTAAGCCTAGGAGATGCTGAAATTCTACTTTTTTCCCCCACTAAAAGTCCCCTCACTCACAACATAAATAATTGCTCGCTTAGATTATTGCTACTACATGAACATATAATCTTAAATATTTCCTCCTACTTTGATGTTTACTATTTAGAATAAATGATGATTTGGATTCCTTTTGGTGTAATTTACACATATTCTAATCTGGACAAAAAGCTTTACAGTAATGTTTTTTGCTCCTAACTGGGCTTTACGTAAAAAGAGCTTCTGAATACTTTTGATAAGATCTGTTGTCTTTCCTTTCTTCTTTTTGATGGTAGCAAGCAGAATTTGAAACTTACTTTAGGGTAAATCAAACATGGTACAACATTATGAGATTATGTACAACTTGATCAGAGAGAAATAAACTCTTCACAAGATAGAGGAACAAAATTCTGCTGCCTTCTGCAGCTTGTGACTGTATATTGGCAGAACAGCAGTTACTGACAAAGTGCATAAGGCTCTGCTGAAGCTACTCATCTGTCATGATGTATCTTCGGAGATGCCATTTCAGGAATCAAGACATATGAATTTCAGGGATGAAGAAATATGAATTGTTCTACAGCCAGCCACCGGAACTCACGGGGGGTCAGGTCTTGTGCAGGTCCAGCGAGCCATGGAATGCAGCAGGATCACCCCATGCCGCCTCAGGAGACCTAAGGGAATGCTTTCCCAGCTGGGAAGCCGTCTTTAAACTCAACTCAGATGTGACCAGACATGGTGAACGTGCCAAGCCACAATGAGAAAACAGTGGCTTGTGTCAGTTGGCTGGGTGCTGCCCGACATAGCCATGCTCCAGCGAGGTGGGCAGGGGGCTGCTGCATTTGGCAGCAGGGCATGGGCAGGGGCCAGGGCCAGGGCCTGGAAAGGGGTCAGCGTGACCCCTGGGCTCCACCGGGCACCGGACGTGGGACCTGCCTGACTGCGGGCACAGAGGAGAGGGACGTGGCAACTGCACTTCCCAAGCCTCCATCAGGGCCAGCCTGTCAAACAGGACCTTCAGCCTTTCCCAGAGCAGAAGGAAGCCCTTGGGGAATGCTTGTGTGTGCCAGGAGCTGTGGGAGGTTCCCCCCCGCCAGCCCCAGGAGAGGGTGGAAGGCGCAGTCCCAAAAACTGTTTCAGATTGGGGCTATGGCAGTGCTCAGTAACAGAAAACAGGCAGTTCTGCAGCCAGCACTTGGGGTGGCTGCAGCATGGCATGGAGCTGGGAGCCAGCAGGAGAGCTGGGATGCTGTGTGACAGGAGATCTGTTCTCCTGTCCTGTCCTATCCCGGAGTAGCAGCTGCCACAGCCAATGACATGGCACAGCGGCACCCGGGCAGCCAATGTGAGACAGAGGGAGGCAGGACAGCAGCAGACATGGAAGGGCTGTGACAATACTCTCAAGAATTTCTATTGGAGCATCCCTGTTCTTACAAGTTTTATTCCATTGTGAAAGTTTCTGTAGCCACTGTGCATCCCTGGAAGAGCTTTGTGTGGGCAGGCAGAAAACGGCCACATGTCTACCAGGCAGGGAGGGGGGGCTCAGCTCAGCCCAGTCCGACTTCCCCCCCACTCCCGTCACCGGGGGCATTCGCACCCCCACACTGGGGCCCGGTACAGGGCAGCTGGAGCACCGTCGCAGGCAATGTGACACAACCAGGCTGCGACGCGTCCTCCGAGCTGGGAACAACAACAGCTCAACCACACGCCCTATCACGCCCGCACGCCCCACTCCCCGCACAGCACTGTGGCTGCTGCCACTTCCCTCCTGTGTTGGGAGGAGCTGGTCTTGCAGCAGCTACCTCATGCTCACATAAACTTGTACAGCTCTGGTTGGGAACTGGCGGCCGGCATTTTGGAGGATTTGTTTCTATTTCTTTTAAGGTTTTTCAGTCCGCGAACCGGGCTACCTCTTGCAGGCCAGCATTGGACACTGGGGACAGGACAGCGCTGCTGGGGTGGTGCGGTGGGAGCATGGGTGCTGCCCTGTGTGGGCAGTAGGTGGGAGCTGCAGAGCTGCCCTTCCCTTCGCCACACAGCCACAAAGGGCACTGTGTGGGGATCCGTGGGGGCCACTGGGGTGGGGAGGAGGGTGCCTCCCGCTCCTGCACAGACACACACAATGCTGGCACCCTCTGCAGACTGGCAGAGAACAATGTCAACCATGCAAACACCTTGAGGGCCCCCGTCGCCTCTGCGGCATCTGCCTGTAACTGCTCCTGCAGCTTCCCCAGATCCAGGGTGATGGTGGTGGTTCTCCTTCCCCTTACACGGTGCAAATGGAGGTTGCAAGGGGACTGCGAGGGGCAGAGATGGCGGACTTGGCTCTTGCCCATCCCAGCTCGGCATGGTGCGCGTGCCTGCCCTCCCCGGCTTGGCACAGCGTGGCTGGGCACCATCCCACCAGTCCCTGGGGGATTGGGAAAGGTGTCTCCTGCCCTCACACACAGACAATGGCAGCCCCATCACCCCATCTTGCAGCCCGGCAGAGGACAATTCCAGCCGTGCAAAAAAACTAAACAAATCCTGGCCGCGCCGCAGTGGCTCCTAGGAGAGACTGATTGACATATTCATGAGCAGACTGGCTTTGTGGTAGGTTCTGTGCATTCTGCGCACGCGCGAGGTCCCACAACTCACTGAAAAATCAACTGCAACTATTCAGATCACACAAATTACGGATCATGAATATGTGGAGGATCACTGTATTAGTCTTCTCACATTTGAGGACCTTGGTTTTATTTATAGTGGATAAGAGATTTTCATGCTTACAGGCGTTTTATTGTGTGAGAGTGCAAGAGTGCTCTGAAGAGTAAATAAATTTAAAAAGCAATGTGAAATTTACTAGACCACGTACATCCAAAATGTAGTTCATGATTATTTAGGTTGTTTCTTCTTACACATGATGATTAGTAATGATGGCTTTCCCAGAACACTTAGGTGATTTCAAAAGCCTAGAATTACTCCATAAATTGTACCCTTTTACTGTTTTTACTGTTTTTCTTAGCCTTGATCCAATAAAATGACTAATGGTACCTGGAAGGATAGAGAAGTGAAAGTGAAGGAATTGGTAAATTTTCTCTCAAATTCCCATTTTAAATACAAATAGACAGGTCACTTAGGTTTTCTGAGTTTTCCAATCTGAAAACCAAAGATTCAAACACTTGTGTTCTTTATATAGTTGGAGTAATGAATAAAATATTTTTCAGAGAATCACTAAGATGAATGTAGATGCCCTTATTACCCATCACTGACTTGTTCAGTAAGGATTCTCTGAGATTTCTTTCACGATTCGGTATTTCATCTCTCGCTCAAAAATCCTAGGCATTATCACTCTTACCTTCACAAAACCAAAACCATCAAAAGAGATTTTTTCTCCTGCTCTTCCCATAAATGTGGCTCCTAGCCTGTTTGGATGACTATATTGGTGACTACAGGTGTTATCTGGGAATCATGGTTAACTTAAGACATCTCCTGCTGAACACTCAGATTGTGTTTTCCGTATTTGTAATTCTTCCTTTGTGTTGCCTTGTTCTTTTGACTATCTCAAGGCACGGAACTTTTTCCAGCGTTTTGTAGCCTGAGTGTTTTCCCCAGATAAAGAAGTGATCATAGCTATGGAAGTTTTTCAGATGTAGATTCTGTTTACTATAAACATGCCATATCAAAATGACATAAGGGAATTACTGTCTATGGAGGGCCAGAAGTCCAAAATTTAAGAAGCCCCAAGCTAGCCTCTTACCCTTCACCCATTCTTCCCCTGTGTGCCTTGCATTTTCTTCTCTATTCATTTTATGAGAGCTTTTTCTTAGCCTCCCAGGATTATGCCATGGGACTGAACCACAGTACAGTTGTGGTTTTAAAATCAAATACTTGACATGGATGAGTAGAAATATGTGTTCCACTGTCTTCCCTTTTTTTCTGACACTGACCTGCTTTTTGTTTCCCTGGAAAACTAATCTTTCCATTTCTTTTATATAAAAGGCATTTCTAAATAGTCATAGGTCTGACATAATTAAAGTAACAAAAAAAGGCAATTAGTCTTCTAGAAATAAAATATAAATGAACCTTTTGACCAAGGTTATTTTCAGCGAAAGCCATTCACCTCACCAGACTCATCAGATCTGAGTGCAAGGTACATCCTAGCCATGCCCAGCTGAAACCAGCAGTGGCAAATACCATAAATGGAGTATGCTTTCTATGTAACTTTTTTCAGCTAAAACAAAACTTAAGAAAAAAATGTTTAATAGATGGCTAAACACATTTGTCTGTACTTTGTAAGAGTACGTATGCATGTTTTCTATTTCTGTGGATCATAAATTCTTCTGTTCTAAAGCAACTCAGTTGATATGATTTAGATGTAGAGGATAGGTTAGTTGGATTATAGGTTGGACTAGATGATCTTCAAGGTCATTTCCAGCCTTTCCTATACTGTGATACTGTGGTACTGTGAACTGTACAGCTGTTTGTTTTAAACACATATGTACTATAAATAGTTAAATGTTGGCTTAGATATCTCTGAAAGAAATATGCAGATAAGCCAAATAAAGTGCATCACTTTGCATTTAACCTATTTGTCTTACATATTTCCCTGTATTTAGTTTAACATGCAGAGTTTATTTAAATTCTTGGGGAGAAGATGCTTATGGAAATGAATGTACAATTGTCTGAAACCCTAACAGGTGATGAGAAGAGAATGTTTATGTTGTCTCATAAAGCATAATTACCACATAAAAAAACAGTGTTTCACATGAAATAATAATTTTGTACATTTTGTTATGAATGAATACCTCTTTTGTAACTCTTATTTGTAAAACATTTGGTAAAATAGTATCTTTATCCAAAATGGAAGCTCTTAAGGGCTTTCAGACAAAAGCAGACTGTAGAACACAGGTAAGTATTTTGAATGCTTGGCATGACCTCCCTCCCCTTGACTCAAGTAGCCATTCTGAGACCCAACAGAACCTTTCAATAGGCAGAATTTGCTTTGAATAGCTCATATTCTCCTCTAGGAGTAAAATTGCTAACTTGCATTACAATCAACTGAAGTCATGAAATTGGATTATGTATTACATTCTTGACTACAGTAATGCTAGAATCTTTCTTGTAACCACTGTGGTCTTTCATGTTATTTCCCAAGACATAAAAATACAGTAGTACAACCTACTGACTTAAAATCATAAAGCCAAAGAAATCAAACTGCTTCTCAAAAGCTATCTATCTGTTGCTACCCTTAGTCATGCTGTAACGTAGATATTTGGTTTCCTATCCTTTACTTGAAACAACAGTCAAAAATGTTTTTATCTCTCTTCCTATGACATCATCAGGTTGTGAGCTTATAAATGAGAAAAATGTTCTGTAAAGCATAACAAAAAGACGGCAAAACATATTCAGACCATTTCAGTGAGAGGGCATTGCTGCTCACAGCCCCAAACAGCTGTCAATATTCAGTTTTATGCACCACTTCACATATCTCTACATGCAATGAGTTTTCTTCATTTCACAAAAAATTCAACTTCTGAAGGCAGAAATCATGAGTTATATGGTTGGAATCTGCTTAACAAAAAGAAACAAGTGACAGAAATATGTTTTTCAGTTATCTTCATTTCTTCCTGAGTTTTAAGCTAATATGTACTGCTTTCTGTCTGCCACGTTTTCAGGCACTGTCTTAAGCATTTCCTTAATTTCACTAATTTAAAACAGGAACAGAAGCCCTCTCATTCTCTCATATCTTTGGCAGGAATAGGGCTTCATCCATAAGGCATTTTGAAATGTACTATCTATAACTGGGATTTCTACAGAGTTGGGAAATGTGTTGGTGACAGATTTAGAAAAAAAAGACAGATAAGAAGGTTGCTGAGATTGTTTGGTTGGCACACTCTTATCTCTGTGAATGGACCAAAGGAATGAGCTATGGGTCTGGGGGAAAAGGAGGCAGGTTGTCAAACAGACTTTGCCATTAAAAAATATTTTTCTTTATCACAGTTTAAAATAGTTGTCAGGTTATGTAAACTTCTCTTGCTGTACCAACAGTAGCCTTCTCAATTGAAACCTATGTTTTTTCATTTTGTTTTTGGACTTCAGGCTGACCAAAGCAGGGTACTTCATTTCACTGAACTGTTTGATCAACAAAGGGAGCAATATCCTCTGCTTTTTTTGTATACTAATCTTAGTCTGCAAAACAGACCACTGAAATTTAATAAAACATTTAACAGTTTGATATAAATAATGCAAGAACAAATCTTTGTTGAAGTACTAAAATTAATTTACTGTAAAGACTGCATCAAGAATAACAAAATATTGTATATATCACCTTAGGCATTATGTAAGGCTAGTAGCTTCTATGCTGGCATTTGCAAGAATAAGTAAAATTAGTTAAGCACAGTTCACAGCTGTGATCACTGGAATAAAGCTCAGGTTCTAGGGGCTGCTAGCTCTGATACTTTACTAAAGAGGCAGCTGTACTTTACTACTGGTCCACTGGGTCTGATGCTAATAATTTTTAAATGGCCTGTTAGTTACAGCAGTGGCCTCAAGCTACCTCTTATTTCAAATCCTATTAACATTTGTGTATCCTTAAACTACTTTATTGTCCTAATTACTATATATTAATTCATAATTCCTAGTCAGTCTGCTGCAATATACAAAAAAGAAAAATGAGAGAAAGTCCTTAATAGTGGCCAAAGAGTTGGTGAACAAAACGTGACTGAGGTAATGTACAATCAAACCAATAACACAAACAATGAAGTGCAGAAACGCTTCTGTACATTTCCTTTCTTTGCAGTGCTCTGAAGGACCAAACCTACTGCCTCAGGATAATGGACTGGAATTGCCTACAGGCATATTAGAGAAAAAACCTCTACTTAAAATGCTTTGCTTATGAAAATTAGGTTCAATCTTTTCTGTTTATTTATAATACTCGATTAAAAACTTGAAAAGTTTTCCACAGTTTTACCAATTCCAGCAAGATGTACTCAAAACAGTTGCTATACAGTTGGCCCTCTTGCACTTCGCGAGCCCCATATTGCGGCTTCAGATCTTAGCGTCATGAGTTTTTAGCGATGTAAGAGACCCGTTTCGCAACTGTGCATGTGCGACCTGCCGCTGCGGTGCGGTGGCGGTCCCAGCCTCAGCCCAGGTGGTGGAATGGGCAGTGGTGTTGGCTCGGGCTGCAGCGGGGGCAGCACGGGCTGCAGCGGGGGTGCAAGGGCGGGGCACAGGCGGCGGCGATGGCGCGGCCGCCATTCAATGCAGAAATTGGGCTGCGCAGGTCTGAATTAAGACTGCGGGTGCGTGATATAAGAGACCCGACTGTAGAACCAGTTCCTCCTTGAGTCTCCTCTTTCAGACTATCTTGCTTACTCTATGTTCTGTTTCAGACAAAATTTCATTAATAGAAATTGAACTTTTCCCTGAATAAAGCTTGCAGCACATTTTATAATGAATATATGCTAACTTATAAAAGTACCTCTGTCATTGACACCTATTAATTTCTGGTAGGTCAAGGCTACCATAACATGTATTTTATTTTAAAAGTCCCATTACATTTGTATTTAAAAGTATTTTATTGTCTTTACACATTTAACATGCAGAAAACTCATTTTATTACACAAATATGCAATTAATGGCCAAAATCAACTTCTTTAACTCTAGAAAACTCTCATCATGGCTTTTCAATCAACTGAAGTTTCAAATGAAATGTTGACATACAACTAAACTCAGATGAGCAGGAATAACATACAGAGCAATGCATTTTCTTCTCCTAAACACTTATGCAGAATCTTAACAACTACCCTTCCCTTGATTAATTTGTTTATGAGTACATAAAGGAACACAGATGCTACTAAAGCTACAGAATCATTACAGTCTCTTTCTTAGTCTATTTTGGTAGCATTTCCAGAACAGTTATGCTCCTATACCTACTCAAAAAATAAAGAGATGTCTGAGACAAAATATAATCTAGGAAGGGTCATTTAACTTCCTTCCAGGTTCTGCCGTATTTAAGGTGTGTCTTGCTGAAATCACAGAAGTGATATATAAAAAAAATCCAGTCTTGATTTTCAATGTTTAGACCATCTACTTCACATCCACAGTTTGCTGGGTAATTCTTCCTCCATATAGAAGAGATAGTTTACCAAACTGGCTGCTTGATTGGCTTATCTCCTTTACTCTTCCCAATTGTCTTCATAGGGGCATTTTTAAAAATATTCGGTCTGAATCTCTCTGATTCATTTTAAGTATCCTTCATCTTCCCACCCTGCCTCACTTCCCTAAAACCAGTTCCATCTCCAAGATATCCTCCCATAAGCACTGGGGGCTGCCGTCAGGTCTTCCATAAAGCCATCTCTGCTCTAGGCTGAATAAGATTAGCTCCCCTAGCCTTTCCTCACACGGCTGGTGCTTCAGGTGAGTAATAACTTCCCGTCATCTACTGGCTCTGCTCCCATTCATACAGCTCAGGATACTGAGGGCAAATAATCAAATATTGGTTAATAGGCCCTTTTCTAGATATTATCTGAAAGATGTCACAATTTTCATTTCCTATTGCAAGTAGTAATTAACTACTATGATCAGAGTTATCATAGCTCCTAGAAAAAAGCCCCCCCCAAAACATTAAAAGCCTAGGTTATCAATGATATTGTGAAAGAACACAAATGTATATATACCTCTGAAATTATGGACTTAAAAATACATCCTATTTTCACTTGAAAAGCATATTGCTCTATCTCAGTACCCCTTTGGACCATGAGTAAGGCAACTGTAGAAACACAAAGTCACACCCACTTACACATGGGTAAGCCTGCTTTAAAATGTTATTAACACAATGAGCAACATATTTTATTTTAAATCACTTACAAAACCCAAACATCCAGACTGATCATTTATTTATTATGGATTAGGTGCATTATGAGGTGTTGCAAAAACACAGCTCCAATTGATTAAATAATTGCATTTCCATAAAGGCTGAGGGACAATATCCCACTTCTGGGGGGAGTCACCTTGCTACAAAGTCAGTGGAAACTGCTTCTGAACACACAAGGGCAAAATCTAGCCTGAAGTCATCCCACTGCACCAGAAAATAAAACAACATATATCAATGAGTATTTTAAATAACACAATTTGATTATTTGACACTGTACTCAGCCTTAGGCGTAGGTCTAGACGTGAGAATAGGGCAAAGGGCTTGCTCTAGAGGTTACATTTCATCCTGCCACACTATTCTCTATTTACTGTCATACCTTTGTATTATCTCAAGGAAATAAGTGGCAAAACAGAGCTGTAACAGAGCACTGGTGGAAATCAGTTCCTACACAGGCATAGCAGATACACCACATTAATAAAATTAGGAGGCTATGTAGATGCAGGACACACTTCTGTAAGTGATCTACACACTGAAGTTAATGGAAAGATTTTAAAAAATTGTTGCATGTCTTTGAAATATAGTTCAATTTAGCAGTTAAAGAACATCACACAGATGTACAGAGAATCTGTTTGCTCTTCCCGCATAATTCTCTACAACTGGACAGATAGAGAACACTTTTTGTGCTCCTCATTCCTTGACCCATCATCCCAAAGCCCTAAAATCTCTTGATTGCTCTTGGACTTCTTGATGCAACTTCAACACTGCTTAAGTGATAAATCGATAATGTATAAGAATGTGAGGGCTGCACCCAGGGTAGGAGGCTTTCTTTTCACATCTTTAACCTGGACTCCCAGGGAGGCAGAAGCCTTCCGTAAGGAGTGGATTTGGTCTGTATATTTGGCCTTCTGTTCCCTTGAGGAGCAGGTCTCCTATTGCAATGACATTTTTTTTCTTTATAGAAGCAGTTTCAATACAGGGCATAGGATTACTTAACCTTGACAGTACCTCCAAGCTAGATGAACCATCATCCCTGTCATGCTTGGTTCCATGTGGAGAGCTTCACATCTATTATGCCAGGGCATCTGGGAAGGTGAGACAGTCACAGAGAAGAGGGGTAGCTAGTGTGCAGGGCAGGAACATAACACCACTGTTCCCTGTCCCTTAAGTCACTCTTTTGGCTAAGTACAGGGAGGAAAATGAGCCCTCCATATGGATATGATTCCAGCAGTCTCTCTCTCTCACACTGCTCAGCCTATGCCTGGAGCCCTGGCATTGAGCAGGAGTTCTTCTACCCGGGAACACCTCCCACAGGGGTGCTCCGTGGCACAAGAGCAATGCCCATCCTGCAGCTGACATCTGGGTAGCAGTGTGTTCCAACTGGATCTCTCTCTGGGCAGCTGCATCACTTGCAGCAGGTGCAGAGCTCAGAGAGGTCATGACTTTCTGCTGGGTGGACACTTTTGCTCTGTGGACAAGCTGGCAGGGCCTTGGTGCCCTTCCTTCATGTCCTTTATCAACTGACACATCATGCCTTTGCTGACATGCCCATACCCTCTTTGCCCACCCTGTTGGTGGTGCTACTGATAGCTAGGGCTCCCTTAAAGGCTTCTTCTGTATGTGCATGAGGGAATTGTGGGTGGAATTGAGGGACACTGCTCCTGACTCAGACCAGGTCTTGTCAGTCTCACATGAGCTGTAGGCCCATAACAGCTCTCTCAGTTTCCTCCGGGGTTCCCTTGGTTTGGGAACCCCACTGTGCACCACACTAGTGCTCCACAGCTGATCATGCCAGTCTCTTCAGAGACTCGTGTATTGCCATGAAGAATAAGACTCCACCTGCACTGCTCAAGGAGTGTAATGAATAGGGATGCTTTTCCTTAGAAATAAAGAAATGAACTGACTGTTACTGAGGAAAAGACCAGCAGTTCAGACTCCTGATGCTTACGTTTTGCCTGACACTGAGCGCTGTGGCACTTCAGCACGAAGCACAGTGTTTCAGTTTACACTCATCTGGCTGGGTGAACTGAGGTTATTGCCTTACCTCACCTAAAAGAGCCTCTGCAAAAAGACTAGGAAAGTGTAAGTTGTTTTCTACCCTAGCCTTTCAGCAAAGAAATAGTGAATAATTTGTAGAAAACACATAACTTTGCTTTTAGTGTAATTCAACTCTTCTGCAAAATGCTGAGCAATCAGGAAATCAAGCAGCTAGTGAGATATGCCTTAATCTCTGATAGAGAGCTCTCTCTTAACCAAAGTGCTGCCCATTTTCCTCCCTGCTGCACTGCATCACATAGACAATGAAAAAATATCTTTTTCCAACACTACTGTCTTTAAATTACTTTTACTACATTATGCACATTGTTTAGACATATACTAGGGAAAAACCAGAGAATGATAATGTATACCAATAATGAAATAAAAAGATAGTTACATGTGTGCAGATATACACACACTATTATCTGCTGTAATTATTTTTGTTCTGTATATTTAGCACAAAAGGTATTAGAAATTGTGATGTTTGTCTGTGTTGGTTTTCATAAACAATGTGAAGAGGATTTAAATTGCACAGATGATTATTTACTTTTTCGTGATTTTGATCTGTTTGTCTCATGAGCTCTCACATGTCAAACAACAAGGACTACTAAATAATTTAAAAACAATAAAATTTTTTAATGAGAACTAATGGTTCTAATTTCAATAAAAGAGGCACGAAGGTAATGTCACAATGTGCAGTATGATCAAAAAAGTTCTCCTTTTCCAACATGTCCTAAATAGGAATATTATCAGAAAAATATAATTTCTATAAATTTAGAGGTGTACTATCTACTTACAACTACCTCAAGACCTCCATCTTTAATCAGTAAAATCTAAACAAATATTTATATTTCAAATAACATTAAAACTTTTTTTTTTAAAATAGAATCAGAATTTTTTGTTTCAGAACTGTCTATTCTTAGTAACTTCCTTCTTCAGACAATTTTTCATTCACACTTGAAACAGAACTCTCTGGGCAGATACATAGCCCACAATGGAACACAACATTCCCCCTGGCCAGGGTGATTGTAAGAGCTGCATCCAGGATATATAGGAGAAGGAGTAGTGAGGGAACAGTCTTCAGTGAACTTTTTAAACAGAGCCCTGAAGTGATCAAATTTTTAGACTCTGGAAGACAACATTTCACTAAGCTAAAAATCAGTTGTTCATAGCTCAGTGTATGTTCAGCTCAAAAGCTGTCCGGAGACGGAGTTGACAAAGATATAGTAGCATCTTTTATATGGTTATGTTTTCCTCAGATTAGGAATGTTTAACTAGTTACCCCAAAACTCCATAAGGCAAAAACTCTAAGACAGCCATATACCCCTAAAAGAAGTGTAAAATGTAAAGTAGGTAGTACAGATATGTCAGTGTTGAACTAAATGTTTGAGGTTGTTGTGATTTGATGCTAGAGATTCACCCACAGCCACTCTCTCACTTCATTTGCCCCTCCCTCCATACAAACAGGGGAAGAGAGAGGAAAAGGAAAAAACCTACAGGGTTTTTTTTGCTACAACAGGAATGAGGACTATTAGAAATCTTTTACTGTCACAGGTAAAACAAGCTCCAAGATGGGGAATGTAAAGGATTTATTTCTAACAAGATCAGAGCTTAACATGAGAAGTATCATCTTAAAGGCAACCTTCTCCCCCACCCCTCCTTCTCTTACAACAGATACCACATTCCCTTTCTTCCTCCAGGAGACAAAGGGGGAACAGGAGTAGGGGAAAACCAGGCAGCTGGTGTTTTCCTGTCGCTGCTCGGGGGAGGAAGCCATTTCGCTGCCTTTCATAGGGTTTCCATCCCCCACAGGAGAAAGTCTTCCATGACCCTTCCCAGCGCGAGTCCAATCCCATGGGCAACAGCTCTTCCATACTCTGCTGCCTGGGGGTCGCTCCACAGGGCGCAGTTCTTTGAGCACTGGCTGCGCTGCTTTAGCGTGGTTCCCATCCCACAGCACACAGATCCTACCAGGAACAGTTCCGCCACACAGCATGGACTCCTCTTCCACGGGCTACACGTCTCTCCTGGGACCCTGCTCCAATGTGGGCTCCAACAGGTTGCAAGCTTCCTTCAGCATCCTCCTGCTCCAGCGTGGGCTCCCTCTCCATGGCCATAGGTGGATCTTCTGCATCCCTGTGTTCTCTCCATTCCATGGGCTGCAGGGGGGCAGTCTGCTTCACCATGGTTCTCACCACAGGCTGCAGGGAGATGCCTGGAACACCTCCGCCCCCTCCTTTGGCCCTGGCCTTCATACCTGCATTGCTGTAACAACTTATCACGGCTCTTCTCCAGCAGCCATCGTCTTCTTGCTGTTACTTTTTTTTTCCCTTCTTAAATATGTTATCACAGAGGCATCTCTATCTCTCCTGATTGGCCTGGCCTTGGCCAGCAGCGGGTCCAGCCAGGAGCTGGCTGGCATTAGCTCTGCCAGCTATGAGGCAGGCTTCCAGCAACTTCTCAAAGAAAAGCCTCTTCCATAGTTCCCCCTGCTGCCAGAAAAAAATGGCCACAGCAAACCCAGCACAGAGGCTTATGGAAGCAACATCATCCATGGAAATTAACAAAAGTAGCCCAAGATGATAATCAAGTTTACTCCTGAAGGCAATGAACAAGCATAGTAAGAAGAAATCTGGAAGCGGTAATGCCGCTCGAAAGAATAAAAGAGGCTCCAACATGCAAGGACTTGGGTATCACCCAGGTTCATCCCCAAAGCACTTGGGAAGAGGAAGAAGTGACTGGACCCAGCAACACAGACTGGCCCTCTTATACTTAGCAACAGCTATGGGGAAGCTCTAACAGGCCAGTGAAAGGCTGAGTAATTGTGATAAATACAGAACAGTAACCTCTATTTAAGAATTGACTGTGGGAGTGAAAAACGTGGTGGGAACAACCAGCAGAGCAGAGGGGGAGAAACTTCTGCGAGAAGCAGCAGCAGCTTAGGAATTAAATAGCATAATTTGAAAAACATAAGATATGTATATATGTATAACAAGATAGTAAGCTTTCATACACACACCCACAGAAGAAAAAGCTGAAGCCCAAAAGTGCTGGAAAATAGAATGGAGAAAATATACTTAGGATTGGGAATAAAAGCATTTTTTTAGATCTTTTCACTGAAATGTGTCTCTGTATGGGGTGCCAGCACCCAAATGTTGGCAGGGAGGGCCACAGGGATCACACTGAGAGGGGGCTAGGGCTGCCCCAAACTGGGCACAGCTGGTCCCACCTAGTGCCAGCTGGCTCTGATGGCCTCACCTCAAGGGCACGGTTGAGCCCTGCAGCCAAGGTCGTGACTGCACTGCCCAGGATGGGGGGAAGAACTCAGGAGGGAAAAGCTGCTTAATCACTCTTCCCAAAATTGTGTCTATTTTGTCCATGACTGTAACTGCCAAGGTGGGTCTTAGTCAAGGTCAGTCAACCACACTCATTATCAGATTCTTTTCAAAAAATCCCCAAACAACACAAATATACAAAGGTGAGAAACAAAGGGAAAGGAGAAATAAAATAAAAAAAATTAAATTTGATTCCTCAAAGCAATCAGAAAAAATCTTGCTATAGAAAAGTAATAGCTGTTAGTCTATACACTCAAGTAACAAAAGGATAGGATAGGTACTTTGGCTTGCACAAATTGCACACTCAAGCAGGACTGAATGAATGTAATGTTTAAGAAGGATGTTGAACTGCTTGAGAGGGTCCAGAGAAGGGCGACAAGAATGGTGAAAGGACTGGAGAACAAGCTCTATGGGGAGTAACTGCAGGAGCTGGGGTTGGTCAGCCTGGAGAGGAGGAGGCTCAGAGGTGACCTCACTGCTGTTTAGAACTACCTGAAGGGAGGTTGCAGCTGCATGCGTGTGAATCTCTTCTCTCAGGCTGCCAGCACCAGAACAAAAGGACATGGTCTTAAGCTGTGCCAGGGGAGGTTGAGACTGGGTGTTAGGAAGATCTTTTTCACAGAAAGAGTGATGCCTCAGTGGAATGGTCTACCCAGAGAGGTGGTGGAGTCACCATCCCTGGAGGTGTTTAAGAATAGACTGGATTAGGAACTCAGTGACATGGCCTAGACGATGGGAGGCTTGGATGAGTGGAGCGTGGTGCCCATGGCTCCAGGGTTGTGGGTTTGATCCCTGGGTGGGTGCTCGCTTGGGAGTTGGACTAGATGATCCTTATGGGTCCCTTCCAGCTCAGAATAACATGTGAACCTGTAGTGTATGACTTAAGATGAGTATGAAAGATCTACCTGGCCATTGTAATGTGTAGATGAATTGCCACATTAGCAGGGGCAGAAGCTCTGCTACCTCAGACACACTGAACTGCAAATTAACACTTGGAAATATTTATGAGGTAGAGGAGTAACAACACCAACAGGATATCATAAAATTAAGTCTAGAAAAGACCTCCAGGATTGTCAAGGTCAGCCTTCCAAAATACACTGGAAGATCAAAACATGCACCTTAAAAGACTGCTTTCTAATCGCATTTAAACTGAGATACAGTAGGCTCTCTCCACTTCACGCCTCTCAGATAGCAGCTTCAACTCTACGCGGCGTGACATTTCAGCGATTAAAAGGGCAGACATGGTGTCCGAGACTTTCTCAGGGTAGACGTCTACTCTGTTTATGCAGAGGTCCGGTCTACTCACCCAGAGAGACAGGACAGCGGTTCGGGCGGCTCCCTGCACCAGTGTCCCCAGCTGAGCAGGAAAGGAGTTTTTCCTGGTGTAGGGTGGCCCCGGGTACCGGGAAGCACCGACATGAACACTAACACACAGGACGGCGGTGCCGGAACAGCACTGGAGCACCAAGGGGCAGTGTGAGGGTGCAGGGCAAATTTGCATATAAATGAGCTGCCATTCTATGTGGACGGAGGGCTGCGCGGGGGGGCACCAAGACCTGCAGTACCGTGGTATTTGAGAGCCGACTGTATTTCAGAAGATGAAGAATTCACACAGACAGAAAAAATGTTAAGATTTGAAAGAAAAAACCCACATTTTTAAGTCATTTGTACAAGAAACACAGATCTGACATGAAATCCATCTAATCCTCAATACACACAATTTTCTGCATCAGCAAAACTTATAGTATGAGCAGTTGGGCTCTGCCACTCTCAAGGCTAATGACAGCCTATAGCTGACTACTGGCCTCTTCCACCAGTAGAAATTTGCATCAGCCTAAGAGATGATCAATCCAGCCACTCAATCCACCTTTAATCCAGCCAATATTTAAAGGACTTTGCTATCAACCAACCTACCATGACGCCCTGAACAGTCATATGTTTAGGTCAGAAGAAATGACACAAAGATCTTGTGTAAGTACCCCATGATGTAAACTATAGCATTTTATTTGACCTATCTAAATTGATTTATTGAAAGTTTGATCAACTTTTTCATAGACTTCTGAAAATTAATGCATTTTGGTTTATTTGTTTTTAAATTATAACAAAAAAAAATCAGCCTACTCAGATCTGAGAAAGGCAGAGGTGTACTTTTAGAGAAAGTATAGGCTACAAAACTATAAAGGTCTTAAAGGTGTTTCCAAAACTACATTTAAAATTACATGCTAGAATCATAGCTTCTGGTACCAGCCACTCTGATTCAAAGTACAGTCTGTAGCTATCAGCCCATTAGGCTTTGGGGAGCTTGTGCCTAAATAGCCCAACACGTAATCCTGCAAATCCTGGCCATGACTGCAAACCCTTTTCGTGTGAAGAACTACAAAAGTGCAGCAGTTGCCACTTGCTCTTGCTCGTTGGTGTGAATGTGATACACATATAAATGTTAGACCCACAGTAATTGTCCTAGATGATCTATTCTCAGGTAACACCCTTGCATAAATCAGAACTTCAGGTTCATTTGCCAGAAGGTTGTTGGATGTTTTTTTTAATCTTACAAATCTTAGACATTTACCATACTTAAATTAATCTGTGATAGAGCACTTCAATGGGTTGGGTTTTCTCTTTTTTTGCTTACTTTATTTTGCCACCAGTTCTATACAGGCACACTTACTTTTTGCAGTGATTTATTCAAAATCTTCTTTTGGGTATCACTACAAAACTGGTTCATGTCAATAAGGCAACAGAAGACACTATATCATAGTGCCTGAGGCAAACCTTCTGATTAACCTGGCTTCCTTCCATGCTAGTCTGAACCAATGCTTTTATGGGTAGCTGCTGAAGGCTGGTTATTGAAAAGGGAAGATGCTTAGTGCTTTGCATGCACAGCCATTTATAAATAATATATAAAGGTCAAAAAGTTATTTATTGGGTCTCCCAGCCCATTTTACACATGGTACCTGATTTTCAGCTGTTGTAAATCCAAAACTATTGACATATGCTAATTTACCATGAGCCGAGAAGCTGGAAAACAGTGAGAATAGTCATTCTATATTTTCAGCTCAGTCAAATGCAGTTGTCTACTCATATTCACTGATTCCTTCTCTTCCACAACACCCAAGTTTCACATGATTTTGTCTTAATTTTTTTCTCTTGAAGATGCCTTTTTCATGCTTTTTTTTTTTTTAATTTTGCATGTTTTAACACTGTTAGGTAATAGTCTGCATAGGTGACTCACAGCAAAGCTGTGATAGCTGTCTCAATTTATTCAGTTCTATAAATCAACCTAATTCATAACATCGCAGTGTCTCCTCAAACTCACCATAGCAAAACAGACCTCTTCTGTTTCCTCCAGGAAGTGCTTTGTAAAGCAGTTCTGACATAGCACAACATTATTTTTAACCCTTTTCCTTGACTACCTCGGCCTTGAAGTAATATACTTATTAATACTAATACTTACACTATTGTTTTGGTTTTTTTTAATCTTGCTGCATATGTTTTCTTTTCTTTGTTCTCTTATTGCACCTTCATGAAGTAAATTCACAGAGATGCCTACACACTAGTCTGATGAAAATCACACTGGTTACTTTCTGGTCCATAAAAAGGTCATGTCTGACAGAGCCTCCCATGCTGCTTCTCATCACAGCCTCACCTCCAAGCTCTCACTAGCCTTACTTCTGAAATCTCCAGCTACAGAAAATTGAAAGCAAATTGTCATGAAAGCATTATTCACGCCTCATTTGTTACATTTCTCACAGTTATGCCCTCACTTCCCTCCATGGTTCAACTCCAATGGGATCACCTGCTCTGAAACATTTGGAAAAGCTCCTCACTCCCTGCCGTGTGACTCTTGGGTCACTCTTCCCTACGGCAGCTCTCAGATACGCATTGTAAGGGCCAGAGGCACAAAACCCACATTCACTTTGCCAGAACTAATGCAGGAAAAAAGGTTAGGAGCACCCTGGTTCGCATCCTGACACCACTATGTGCAGAGTATTCAGAGTTTCATGGGAGTGAAAGTAAAAGACAGTACATGCCCAAATGGGGCTAGGAGGCAGTGGAGCAAGGAAGAATGTGCAAAGCTCTCAAGCATTTCATACACAAAGGACGACATGGATGCATTTCCCAAACCAGACCAGCCGGGGCTGGGTGTGAGCATGGCCCTGGAGTACCTGTCTGGTCTCGGCAGCATCCTCTAGCTCCCATGGCCGCAAGGTTTATTTATCCAGTGATGCCTGTGGTGGGCAGCCTCATCCTGGTTCTGCACACAGCCCCGGCGGGGCGCTGTGTTTTTGCTACTCAAGAGCCACAGGCTGGTCACTCCTGACTGAGATGGATCAGAGCAGACAGCAATGGCTTAAATAACACAAATATGTTAAATTTAGACTCAGACAGGAGCAAATCTGTAAATAATGAGACATTTGCCTAGCGCCAATATGACTCCCTGCAAATTACATCTGTTCTCACTGCTTTATGCATTTTTTTTAGAGGCAGGCTATGCTGTCCTCTGCATTTCTAAAGCACTCAGTAGATTTTGGATAAAATTGGAATACTAATAGTAACTATAATTAAACCATAATTATTCCCATACTCTTGTCTAAAATACTTACAGCATTAATAACTTCCCACAGTATCAACAGTGTGTAGTAACAAAAATGATAACTTTTGTATAAATCATTAGCAATTAAAATTTATTTGTACACTATAATTTGAATATCTGAGAAATAACAGTACTAATTGGTGTATGCAGAACCTCTGACTAATGAGTAAAAGATAGTAATTTGTCTTTTCTTTAATAAAGTCATATTTCTCCAAAAGGACACAAACAGTCCAACAAGAAATTAAATTCTATAGAAACAGTAATTTTCAGTACTATTTTTTTCAACAGTGCACCCGAACTCAAAAAGCAAGACTACCCTCTGCCTTACAAATACCAAACAGCATTCTTCATCTAGAGGTTAAACCAGAAAAATCACTTTCTCTGCCATTATCTTCATGAGAATTATGGAGTATTTTATGTGCATTATTCTTCTTAAGTGTAGCCCAAACCTGTACTGCATGTGAGCAAACTTTAATTTAGCATGTTGTTCTTCCATAAAACCACAACATTACAAATAACCTTCGCAATAAAATTGCATGTTTTCAATCTGTTAAAACTGTTAATTATTAAAACCTCTCTCCCCTACTTTATCTCATTCAGGAAATCCACAAGCATTACATGTCTTCAAAAAGACCGACTATATATAAATATTTTGGGAGTCTTCCACATTTTTAAAAGGGCCCCTTTCACAAAAGGGCTAGCAGTCACATAGCATAACTTTGGCCATTTAATTTAATCTACTCTGATCAGAGTTAAAATGACACAAAAAGCCAAATATGAAGCTGAAAGGTCTCCTAACAAATGGAGTTCATGGGTTGTATTACCCAACACCTAAATCATGGATGGCGAAAGCTTGGTTAGAGCACAAAGTGGCCCAGCTCTGAGCTGGAGTACCCGCTCTGGGTTTCTGCCACATATATTTGAGGGTTTCAACCAAAAGCAGTGCACATGTTAACCTACTGACACCAGGGGGTTCCTGTCGTATACTCTGTTCTCAGAGATGAAGACATCAGGGTTATCCCTGCCTTCAGGTCAATGTGGTTTAACCACTGTAAGCCAGGTAAGTGTTCCTGCTTTCAAATACCACCAGCCTTCAAGATCGACATGATAAACCTGCTTAGTTACAGATATTAGCATTTTACTAAATCTCTTGATACAGATATGTGTCTGGAGGAAGCACGCTGACAGAGTTTTGCCAATGTATGCAAGACAAAAAAAATGTAAATTTCTGTATTATAATTCAGTGTGCTCCAAACACAAATGCCCAGCAGTAAGAATTGATGCATCACCAGTCAATATATATTGCAACTGTTTCTAGCAGTACAGTACCAGTTGGAGTGCTATGGAGAGTAGCTCTAGCACTGTATGACTGCACTAAACTTATTTAAAGCAAAGAAAGCTGTCAGTTCATGGCAGTCAGAAGCTCAGACATATCCTTGGACAAGGCATGTGAAGAACGATAACCAGAAATATTTTTCATTTACTCTGGGTAAACTACCAATTCTGGATGGTGATTAATTCATTGAGAGAATAAAGTTCTCTGGGGAACCTCACCAGGTCAGACTGACTTTCTAGGAATGCTGAATTTCATATCTGGATCTCTGCCTTACTAGAAATAGAGAGAGAAAATACAAAGCAAAAGTACAGGTGATCAGGTCTCTTTGTGGGAGCGTTTCTTTGAAGGTCCAAACCCATATTTATTTGAGCAAATAAAATGTATTCACATGTTAGCTATACAATAATATCTATGGAGAGCACCAGAACAAAAGACTGAAATTCTGCAGACTGGCTCCAGTTCCTGACATTACTTCATTCTAAAAGAAAAGATAAATCTTTCCAATCTAACACATTTTGAGACAGGAGGAAAGCAGACTAACTATTTTGGACAGAGACTGCTATTAGCATTTCCAGTGCAGAGTTTATTCCAAATTTGGTGCTATGCCTCTGAAGATCTACAATCAGAATCAGGCCTTTAGGCATTAACTGAGATAAACAAAGTATGATACGTCAAATCTAATTATGCTATAAATACCCAAATAATATCTAGATCTCTAAGGTAATTCCAAAGAGCCTCAGTGATGGAGAGGCAAATATGATTAAGTTTAAACTGCAAACAGCTTGTGAAATATGGGAAATAGTATTACATATGAAAATATCTGTAGGGAAATACTTTCCTTTAACTAATAAGGCAGGAAATTTTGTGACACAGTAAATAATTTTTCCAGTAGCTTAAGGCATCTTAAAGAAGAAAGCAAGAGATGCTAAATAGCTACTAAACATTCCTTCTCTAAAGCCATCATCAATAATACTTATTTCATAACTACCGAGTTACAAAAAATAGTGAACAGCAAAGAAGTTACCAAAAAATAGTAGGAAAAAACCCCTCTTACATGTTTGCATCAGTGATAATTTTGAAATAAGCACTTAAATTGGTTAATGCTTCAGTTTTATTTGGGACAAGTAAAAATAAAGCTCTCCTTTCCCTTCACAATTTTCATGCTGGGGGAAAGCAAGAATAAAGTACCAGTAGATTATTCAAATATAATGCTTTGCCCAGGAAGAGTTTGAAGAAAAAAAAATTTTAAGTGATAGATCTCTGCCATCCCATTTACTACTCACAAAGGCACTGATGTATGGTTACCTGCACCTAGTTACAACTTTATTCTAAGATCAAACTGAAACTGAGCTTGTAAATGCATCCCAAATATTTGTCTGACTCTGCCCTTTAGTCCTTCTGTGGGACTTCAATTCATAGAAGTCCACATACGATTCATGGTTTTCTCAATCAAATGACAGAAATTCCAAAAGTGTTCAGTGCAGTTTTCAGGAACAAATTTACAGGCTTGTAAGCCACCTGGAGCTATACACCTTAATTAAATCTCTTTCCTTTTGCATTATCCTAAAGCACTTCCATTAACTATTTACCTCTTTGAGCTATGTATACTAACACTGCCGCATAGGATATCTGGCCAGTTCTACACCTGAATGCAGTATGGGAAACCTTTCAGGAGAACCTCAGGAGCATCTCCTGCCACGAAATCCCACATATGGCACTCATCAAATCTCCATCTTTCTTATGCCAACGCTATGCATACTGAGTGCTTCCGTCTTACATTGAAATCCAATGAGAGCAGCTATGTTGTATCCTCCCTTACAACCTTCTGTCAGTGATTTAAGTTAGCTCAGTTCATATGTCAAGTGATAAAATATCAGATCACTGGCATGTATGCATCAGTATAGCTAAAACCTACTTAATGTTGACTGTACAATAAGTTTTGTACATAAATGTTCTACTCAGTGATCACTAACTAGAACTTGTTCCAGTGTGCGAGCAGTATAGGGCACACACCTAGCCATGTAGGCTAAGACTTGGATACAGCTTGGGCAAGACTAAACACGTTGAATAATCCCAAACTGTCCTAAGTTTTGAGGTCTAAAGTAAAAAATTGTGATCATATAATTCCAAGACCCAGTTTCCAATTTTGGAGATGTGAACAGAAAATGTATAGAGAAATGGAACATCAGCTTTGACAGATACAGACTTAACTGCTAGAAAGTTCTGCAGCAGCCAGCCTGCCACATTCCCACAGCCTGAACTGAGGCCAATGACATATGTATTTGCAGGCCTTTTTTCAGTGCTCAAGGAATATATTTCATGATTTAAAAAGAGTGAAGTCATGTAAGAAGAGCTAGATGAAGACAGAAAGATCACCTAAAGGAAGGATTATTCTGAGCGGCAAGAGGAGACTTCAGAGCTGCAGAGAGATAAGGTAGTGCAATGTTCAGTGACAGATGCAATCCCAGACCCCAGCACCCATTGCCACAAGTCATCTTATTAGCTATGCGCATTCTCAGGTCAATTCACGTGCCTAAAGTAGAAAGATAAGTGGGTCCAAAGGAAATCCGGGACCTGCTGGAAGAGTCCCCTATTTTCCTACCCAGGTAGTAATAGAATATTCTTCACAGAGCCTTTGAGCATGATTTGCAAACAGAAGGGATCTTAGGAAATGTTCAATTTTCTTCATACTCCTTTAAAGCATTGCAAAAGAAACTGGAGGCCTTGGACACACTACATGATTCCTTTATCATTCACAGTTTCCTCACACAGCACCTCAGAAAACACAAAGACTGAAAAAAGCTCTTCAGCCCCTCCAGCAATGCACTTCTTTCTCCCTATTCCATTCACCTTGTAATGAGAGAGCATCACCAGACCTTACTGGATAAAAAAAGTTTGGTAAATTATGATTTTGGTCAATAATATCACATCTTTAAATAGCATCACACATGTAAGTGGACAGAGAAATTACAGCCCTGATCTGAAGAATTAACCTAAATTAGACCCACTGAATAGTGAAACATTTTATTTGCAAGACTAAGTGCCAAACAGAGTGATAGAGGGCTAATTATATAGATTTATTTTGCAGGGACAGTTTTATGGAAAAAACTCTCACGTTTACAAGACTGTCTCTATTGTTTGTCCAGGAAGGATTACAGGATCTTAAAGTCTGCCTGGGGAAAGCTAGAATCAAGATACACATTCTCAAAGCAAAGACATGCAGTTACATTCCATACTATTAACTATTCAAATATGATCTTACAGACTTAAGTAAAAACAACTTAAATAAATATACATTTCAAATGGTCCATTTTTAAAATCTACATTTATTTTAGGGAAATTCATCACTTATTAAAAAAACTACATCCTAGAATTTACGGTCACAGACACATATTTACTTTGCAGGCAGGTGGCTGCAAATGTTATTACTTAGGGCCATTTTTTCCACCTCCATGTTGGAGGTCACCATGACAACAGCAAAGCAAACTAAACAGAGCCCACGAGTGGTTCTTAAACTCAATGCCCCAATGCAAAAATTTTTTTTTTTTTAAATCTTAAATCAACAGTGAAGGCATTTCAATCTAACATGCATGACTCCACAAGAAAACAAGGAAAATGTCAGGGGAAGAAAAAAGACTGCAGTCACGCACTGAGTTGTATGACAGCAGTACCAAGGAGTTGCATGGAGTTGATTTACAGGCTCACAGGTTATTCCGAGTTGGAAGGGACCCACAGGATCATCTAGTCCAACTCCCAAGTGAACGCCCACCCAGGGATCAAACCCACAACCATGGAACCACAGGCACCACGCTCCATCCATCCAAGCTTCCCACCATCTAGGCCATGTCACTGAGTTCTTCATCCAGTCTTTTCTTAAACACCTCCAAGGATGGCGACTCCACCACCTCCCTGGGTAGACCATTCCACTGAGAGATCACTCTCTCTGTGAAAAAGCTGTTCATAACATGCAGCCTAAACCTCCCTTGGCATAGCTTAAGGCCATGTTCTGGTGCTGGCAGCCTGAGAGAAGAGATTCACACCCATCTGACTGCAACCTCACTTCAGGTAGTTGTAAACAGCAATGAGGTCACCTCTGAGCCTCCTCTTCTCCAATCTGAACAACCCCAGTTCCCATAGTCGCTCCCCATAGGGCTTGTTCTCCAGTCCTTTCACCATCCTTGTTGCCAGCATCAAAAGCATCACCAGCTAGCTCCAGTAAAGAACACCTGTCATGGCTGGGGAATTCACTAAATAAAAATCTGAGGCCAAAACATCTCAATGAGCAATGTTCTAGTGGACTCTCTTGATCCATACCAGGACCTGCTTTCCAGTTTCTTGTCCTTGAAGGACATCAACTTATGAGTGTGACTTAACTTACAGTTAAGGAACAAAATGTTTATAGACAATTCTTTAAGAAAAGACAGTAAACTATGGTAATTCTTCTACTGTTTCATTCACTTCTAATTACGTTCATGGATGCCAATTTTAATGAATACCAATTGATTTATGGTTTAGCTTTTGTTTCATTTCTGAGATGAAATGCAGATCCCTACACTTTGAAGTCTGAACATAAACTCCAAATTTATGTTTCTTCATTTTGTGTAATGTGATCTTCGTAATTTAACCGCAGGTATCATAAATTCTTACAAAACTATTTTCTCTCTGTAGAACAGTAATCAAAACATGTTCCAGGTTGATAAAGATTTTTACAGACTTGCCCACCGCCCCTGTTACCTGGATTTGTGGATACAATTAATTGTTCTGATATTTTGTCTCACATTACCAGCCTTGAGAATTAACCCATAAAGCTTTTTGTTGTAAGATCTGTCATTTAGATAATCAATGTGTTAAACTTCAGGAAGCTGAAAAAATAAAATATGATTTGTTGCATCAGAAATGCCAGGTGCATCTTGCTATATTTCCATATTATGAATGAAAAGAGGTATTTAATGATCCAGGAAATTTCTCCGTAAGTATCTGCAAGCACAGTGGGTTTTTATTTGCATTTTTTCATTGCATTTGCAATTTCAAAATGTGTCCATTTCTACAAGTACAGACAATATTTTCTTTATAGAATTCTGTTCCTAGTACTTGTTTCTTACATTCTACGAGGTGAAGTAGGCATTGGTAGGTGAACATTTTATTTAAAATCAATGTGTAAAGGGTTATGAGAATAAGACACAGAAATATTGAAATTTCTGCATTCTAAAAGAAAAACATCCAATGCTATTTATGCAGTGAATCCCCGCTGCATTGCAACCTCTCCATTATGACCCCACCCATTTGCGAAGCAAATTTTTCGCAATTACGATTCAACGGTCCATGAGCTTAGCTGCCTGACACATGCACAGTTGACTCTGCTCTGCCGAGGGGCGGTGCCGCGGTGCCTGTGGGGTGGGACTCACCCCGCCCTGCGAGGAGGGGGCTCGCAATGGAGGCACCGTGCCCCGTCCCTGACCCAAGAAACTGCCCCATGAAAGTGAGGCAAGCTGTATGTCGGGAGGGTGCAGCTGTCGCTGTGCCAGGAGGAGGCTTCTGTCTGGGACCTTATGGGCAGCGCTGCCGCTCTCTCACAGGACCGGTGGATGTTAAAGGGAAAGAAACCCGACCTCCCCACCCCTGCTACTCTGTGGGCTTCTCCGGGCTGCTGCGGTCACTCCCACAGCCTAAATCTCGCGCCGNTGGGCCAGGCCGGGTGTTCAGGGGGTAGCGGCATGGGGTTTGGGCTGCGAACACACACGGTCACAGCAGCCGGTCAGAAACGACTCCCTTTGCTTGCCTGTGCCGAGACAGACTACGGGAAGGAGCATAGAATTGTCTGCAGCGCTTTGGAGTGCCAGGGGGGTGGAGCAATGGGCATGACCTGCATGCATATTAACGACCTGCAGTTCTTTGCGAGTTTAGTGTTTCACGATGGCCTTGGCCTGTCCCTTTCCTCACGAAGGACGGGGTATAACTGTAATTTTAAAACTTAGAAGTTGGTCAAAAAATGTTCATACAAAACTGAATATAGTTTCTTTCTTTCAGGAAACAGCACACATGAATAGTACCTGAAAAAAAATCTTTTCCTGAAAACTAAGAACAAGCTTCTGGCTTTTAAAGCACTCTGAGTAATGACTAACATGCAGAATGGTTTTAGATAACTAGAAAGAAAAAAATATTAAGTGACAGAAATACAAGGCCATTATTTAATAGAAATTATTGAATAACAACAGATATTAGAAATTAACTGACAGAAGAATATATGAAACCCCACATCAACACTTTTAAGGTCTTCAAGACATCATTGCTCATTTTTATTAACTGCATTAAATAATATTTATTTTCTATGTATCATCCTTCTTATTCCACTGCATTTTTTTCCTATTACTCATCATATCACCAGTATCTAAGGAGATAAACATAATTGTCTGAAAGTATGGTGTTTTTAAATTATCAGCAGGAATAGCATCTCTGACTACTCTTTATTCCTAAATTGTTTGCTAGACTACATCTTTCAACATATTTGCAAACATTAGATATTTGAGCCACTTGGACTGGATTGGAAGGGTAACATAATTACTTGTGGATTGAAGTGTTTTTCCATTTAATTGGCTGGCCCACAAATGTGGATTCCAAATGCACTCATCTCAGCACCACACAACAAACCTTCATTTCTATTACCTATGATCTGACAATAGCATATTACATAAATCTGATGTTACACAATGGTACCATTATACAACATGTATTGGCAGTGAGCTATTTGGAAAGCTGTTATTCGAGCTGGGATGACTATTGAACCTTATTTATTTCAAGTAATCGAAATATAAAACTGATGAAGTGCAGAGATTCTTCTCACTTTTTCATAGCAAAAGAAATCTATCTGATCTCCATATTAGTGAACAATTCTGAATTTCCTCAAACATTTTTGGTAGCTTTCAGATGTAAAGTTGAGTTTCTCCTGATCTGCTGTGGGACGATACCCTCAGGAGTTACCTTTTAAAGGGTCTCCAAACACCAGAGATCTACTGTTATTTAGACACTCACATATCCAATTCTTTACATTAGACCAGTCTCTGAGGATTAGCACTAAAAGGGTAATACGTACTTTCAATCAGCTGATACCTGAGAAGGGACTAGCACTGCTGAATTTTCAGTTTTACTTCCAAGCCTCTATGTAAGCTGTCAGCAGTTGTTTTATTTTAAATACTCTCTTTATTCACCAGCACTGCTGTAAATTGATAAGACCTATAAATTCCAGTTACCTCTTAGAGGGCTGCTTTAGAGATTAAAAGTATATGCCACAGTGTAACTCCCCAGAGAATTAACAGGAGTTAAATTCGTGCATGCTAAGCAGGAGACACTCTACATATCCCTCCTTATACTAGAAGGCAAGAGAGGAAACAATTCTTGCCTGCACAATCCTTCAGGGAGATGTAAAGGTCATGCATGCGAACTGCTGACTAGACCACCTTTTGCTCCCTCAAGCAAGTATGTAGCACACCTAATATAGTGTTCAGGTTATCGTTTAAGAGATCAAATCAGAGCAAGAAACAGCACCATTGATTAGATACTAAAATCCTCTCATGAGAAAGGGCTTCACTGCACATTTACTACAAACTGGTAGCACAATTTCAGCTTTTCTGGTGCACACAAAAATTACATTCCTTTCTTCTACAGTATAATTGCTTCTGATTTCATTGTATTGCATATGTTCATAAATCAGGAGAGGGTATTGAACTGTTCTGCTGTTTACTTAATGTTTTTTACTTCATAGTTGCTAATATAAAGTAGAAATAACACAGTGACTGGTGCTATATAAATTTAGTGATCCATCTGGTGACAACTAAGAGAAAAAGTAACATCAGATCAATTAATGCCCTTGTTAATTCCACATAGGATATAAAGCAACTCGATAGCATTTCCGTCTATTGCAGAGCTATTGCTCCCTGCATAGGTGTGCAGGATGTCATTTTTCCTTTTAGATTCCACATATTAAAAATAAGAAAAAAAAAGAAAGAAAAAGAAAAACCTGTCTACAATAGAAAATATCTTCATGGAAGGGCATAGAGTTGAGCTCATGAAGTGGTGTCCTGTTCAGGATTTAGTGTTTAATTAATGCATTCCAAAATAGACATTGGATTTTTTTTTTTTTCACATCCTAACCATGTCTGTTATTAATTCTCTTCTATATCATAAACTTGTGTAGGCAGGATTATGACAAAACTTTTGCTTCAGCAGCTGCATGAGAAGTAGGTAATGAAAAATTGAACTAACACGTTTAGTAACTTGTATATATGACAGATCGGATATTGTAAGTGTTCAAGCAAAATATATGCACTTACACTCCAAACAAACATAGATTTCATAGCAAACATCTTCTAAATGAACAATGGATAAAACAGTAACAGTGCCACAACAAATGAAACCAGTAAGTTCTTTTATTCCCTAAGGGCTCTTTCCTAAATACCTTGTGAACTGAGTGTAGGGCACATTCTTGCAGCTGCCATCATAGAAATGTCATCTCCAGATGTAAAAGTGACAGGATGCCAAACCTGCAAGGCTGAGGATCTGCCAAAATCTCTTCATGCCACAAGGGCTGTATAATTTTGGTCATTAGGTAAAGATCTAGTGGTGCAGGTGAAGAGTATAGGATAGCTCGGAGGAGGACATGAAGACACAGTAGATATAAGAAATTAAGGATCTCGGCAAACAGGTCACAATTTTCAAACTGCCAAGCAAGGGAATACAGAAGTAAGGACTTAGCTGGGTGGAGAATGATCCAATGAAACACATAATCCAGACAAGGCAGGAGCCTGAGATGATTTCAGGGCACTGGCATGGGAAAAAGTATGGTGCGCAGAAGGCACTGTGGAAAAGTCTCTGTTCCTATTCTCTACTGAGTCCCAAGTCTTACAAGCTGATTTATCTTTCAATATGCTGTTGTTAGCAAAGACTTGCTAGGGAATATGCAAAATTCTCAACATGTTTACACCATTCAGTATATCTCTGTTTATTCAGAGTGAGGTTTATATATCTACCTGCCTTGAATTCTATCTGCAATTAGAGTTAGAAATTAAATAAATTCAAGAACAAGTAAGCCTACAATTTCACAAACAAGTGTGTGTTTCAGAATGCCTTTGAGGCACAGATGGGATATACAGCCAGACCCTAGAACTAGGAAACATCTCTAGGTCCAACAATCCAGGCATAGTCATTGCAGCTGGCACAAAACAAGCCACAGCACCTAAGGACATTTTAGAATAATGCTCAGTCAGCACCAGCACGTAGAAGTCAAAAAGCCTCTTTGTGAAGGAGGTATTCCAGCCATTTTTCAGCAAGTTCCAATAAAGACAACTTGCTAAAACCTTTTTTTTCAGCAGGCTGATCACAAAAAACTAGGCTAAAGCAACTACTGCAAATTGAAGCCCTCTGCCACTTTTTGCCTTGCACTATCTCAGCATGGGCATGCAGCACCTCCTCAATCCCTGCAGGCACTCATGAAGTCCATAAAGTAGCTACATTAGACCTGCAAACTTATACTCGACCTTGAAATATTACTTACTTATATTATTGTTTTCATTTATCTTTCAATTACTTTCACCCTCCAAAGGTGACTTAACTAAGAAGGCAGAAAGGACAAGTGATTTAATTTTGTTATGAGTCTATTGTTTATTATGACATTTGTGTAAAAATGTCAATTTTCTAGAGGTTTTATGCCATTGAGAGAAATTCAGTACAGACTTATGTAGCAGAAGTGAATATAACTACACTACCTCTGTGTTTTAGTGTATTTCCTTGATGATTTTGCAAAGCTCAAAGCATAAAATCACATGAATGTTTCTGTAATTTAATAGAGTACATTACCATATAATTAATATTTAATAAAGGCATGAACGAAAGCTCTGTGGAGAAGCAGAAAGGGACACAGAGGGTTCAGCTTTTCTAACAGTACTGAAAGCAATTTATATTGAAGAATACTTATGTCTGTCTTGATTTTCCTTCTCCATAGGTTCCAAAAGGTCAATTCCCAGTGCATCCTTCAAAAATATAGACAACCTCCAAGTTTCCATTCTTGCATTGTCTTGTACACTGCTACAATAAAAATACCAGAAAACTGTCCCGAGTCCGTTCTCTAGAAGCAAAGGTTTTGCCCTTAAGTAGGAAAAGAATAACTGAATATGTTGCAGATAAGTTTATGCAGGGTTTATTGGCAAATCTGAGCTCTTTAACTTCTGTTTGTGGATAGAAACAGGACTCCCCTCTGTGGTTTAAGCAGTTCTGTTCTGCCTTACTCTTACAAACTCTTACAAACTCTTACTCTTACATACATGAGAAATTGCTAGAACTATACTTATGTAGTAAATAAACAACTTTTACAAGAAACTTCTGGATGCAAACTACAAAGGAACACACATATGAATGGGATACAAAGGCCAACAGGTCTGATTGTGGGAGCTGACCTCAGACCTCTTCACCAGTTTTTTTTCGAGAATGGTAAGACACACCTCCCAAGTACCACCTTCACACCTCCCAAGTACTTAAGCACATGATATTAGACATCAGTAATGGAAAATTTAGACTAAAATATATATATTCTTCATTTCTCATATCAGTATGACTGTTGTATCCATAAATGTTTGTCCTGGGTCTGGCTGAGATGGAGTTCACTTCCTCATAGTAGGCCTCACAGTGCTGTGCTTGGCATTGGTAGCTTGGAACATGTTGATAACACACCAATGTTTTGGCGCTGCTGAATAAAGCATCAACAGAGTAACATTCCTTCCCAATTAAGAGTAAGATCCTATGAGGGGATACAACCAGTAGAGAATAAACCTTTCTATTTTCCTCTTTGCTTGTGCGCATACACTTAGGTTTTGCTTTACTAAAAGGCCTTATCTTAGCCCAGGAGGTGTTTTCCATCTTATTCTCTCTCTCTCTCCTGTCCAGCTGGAAAATCGAGTGACAGAGCAGTTTGGTGGGCACCTGGCATCCAGTCAACACCAGTCTACCACACTATTGTACAGTTTGGTACCACTACTACCTTACCAATACTTGCCCTTATGAACACTGCTGATTTATTCTTTTTTGGGTAGGGACTCCTAATCTCCATTGAACACCTTATGTCTTAGACGACAACACTCCTTGGGTGGGGCCTGATTCCTCATGATGCTACAGTGTCTAGAATAGCATGTCTTAGATGTCACTATCTTCAAATTATAAACCCAGGCTATAGTAATATACAACATGTATGGCTACCACAATCTGTGACTTGTTGAAATGAAGTGCTTTTATGAGACGGACTTCTGGTAGTGAAAAACTGAACTAGAAAATCAGAGTGTAACACACTCCGGGTACGACACCTTGCAGTGTAAACCTTTGGTGATAACTCAGTTAAGCAGCTCTCAGCTATCTACTTCTCTGTATAGTCCACATTCTAAATTCAGTGCTCTCTGTGTTCAGTATTCAATATTTTTATACCAAATCAACATTTACCATTACATTTCTGTTTGACTGAAAAGTCGAACATATGAAAAATGTTATAATTTTGAAACAGAATTTATGCATGAATAATATTCAAGTATATATACATTGATTCAGGTATTAAAAGTATCTACCAAGTCCACTTAAAATAGACAGCAAATGGGCACATAAAAAACTTCTTGAGCTACTCTAAGTCCTCTAAATAAGTCATAAATCTATATGATGGTTTCAATACCTTAGTGTTAAAAGAGAAAAATATACAAGGCAGCCAGATTATGCAGAAGTAAAACCTCCTTACATTTGTTGCTGGGTTTTTTTAGGATGATTGTACACAGTGTATCCATGCTACCAACACTTCAGATGCTATGTGTAGTCTCAGCCATACACACAAACATGGTATAAATAAAACAGAAATCTCAGTATAAAAAATAAAGCACTAGTTCAATACCACACAGGTTTGATTTCTAAGGGTTAATCCTTCAGCTCCCAAGAATCTATTGGAATCTAGCAAAATAAATAAAAATAAAAGCATCAATTCCCCCATGCCAAAAACCACTCCACAACACAATATTGCTGCTGCATGCAAAGTAAATGTTAATGACATGTAACTACTATTACAATGAACAGTCATCCTAGAAAATATTACCTAACAATCTGAGCCACATGAATTTAACTCTACCAGTGCCAGCTCAGACTTTCCCTGTCAAAACAGTGAGAACTCAGCTCTCACCACAGTCCTTAACACTCCCCTGTTTTGCACTTCCTACAGGCACTCACATTTTGCAGAAAACCTCCCCAAAATTATATGAGAAAGAGTTGCATCTCACTGATGTGGATCTGACAGTGCTTTATACTCATCCTGTACAAAGTAGGGCAGAAGGTTGTCCTTCATGTCTCTATACGGCAATGAAAAGCAATACAGCCTGACGAGGATCTGAGGTGACAAGCCAAGGCATCAGGATATTTTAAGTTTTCAACTGGGAAAGTACATTTCTGGCTCACACTGCGGCCAGACAGCCCATCCTGGCAAGGCTTGGGGCTGGTGCCTGCAACCACATAATAAGTGGCTCCTATGAGGAAACCTGGGAGCACATCAGATATCAAAAAGATTTCATAACACTCTTAACTGGTGAGCAAGCAGTTGCTGACAAAGATCTGTAAAGCCAAAATTTTGAGTTCTTGCTCATCGGCATTTCATCAGAGATCATTTCATTTGGCTTTTAATTAGATTAAATCAAATCAATAGTGGACACAAAGGTCATCTGTTTTGTATCATTCCTCTGAAATTATAGCCTAGTGTTACTTCTATAATATACTATTATTCTGAGGAGATAATATTTCATTTTTAATATTATAGCTAGAGTTTCTGTAACTAAATAATGATGGCTTCCTAACATTAAATATCACATCTGTTCAAAATACAGAAGAGCACTGAAAAGCCTGGGCATATGGTTGAACGATGTGGCCAGGTAAGCCAGATCATCCCTTTACAGAGCGTATGTAATAGAAATTTCAAAAGGCAAATTAACATTAATAGTAACTTGGTTTTACACAACTCATAAAGGCATTTTCTTTGATAATGCGTTTATTTCTCTACACCGAACATGGTTTAGGGGGGGGTGTGTATTTTGTTTGTTCGTTTTATTGCAAATACAATTACCTTTCCTTGGCAAAAGCAAATATTCATCTTGATGCTGAAAAAGTTGTCAGTTAACGAGTGTACTTGTGCTGTCTTACTGTGCTTCCCACTACTAGGAAACAGAGACTATAAAGCAGATTAGAAATGGCTAATATTTTTGAAAAATTTTTTGGAAGAAAATTTTGCTTTGTTGAGTGGAGAAACATTCATGTAATTTCCCTTTCATCTTTGAAGTAGTATTTTAAAATGGGTTAAAGTACAAATTTCAATTTCCCATCTCCAAAGGATGAAAATAAAAGCATAAAAAGTAAATACAAAGTAAAAATCACCATTATAATAAAAGATTTTAATTTTGCTCTTTTTTAAAAACAATCACAGAAATCCTTTTGTGAAAAAAAAGTATTTTGTTCCAAAAGTCTATTGTAAATACTAACATATCTGGAAAAATACTTCCCTTTCCTAAAAACATCTAGCATTAAAAAAAACCCCTTATGATTGGCACATAAAAACATATATTAACATTATGCCACTTTAAAACCTATCTCAAAGCCAATTATGTAAATGTACGTTTCTTCAGTTTGACACATAAACACTTCTCACTCCCATTCAGCAGAAACACAAGAACCATTCTGACTTCTATCTGGTTTAAACAGTAGTATTAATAAAAATTATGTTCAAGAAAGACAGAGCAAATATAAAGACTGAGAATTATGCCATTTCTTACATATTTGTGTAAAACTGAGTTTTCATCCATCATTCTAAGTGAAGAAACTCTGCTGTTCAGACACTTGGAAAACTCAAGGTTGTTGAGTTTATTTTAGCTTCCAAAGGAGTCACTTCCACTTAAGGAAAGTGTTAGGACATTTGTATTCATAAAACATTTACTATTAATTATAATATTAATGTTAGTGAATCTGTTAATTCCTTTGAACATTGCCTGAATAAAAACATGACGGGCATTTCAGCATTATTACTTGCCTATAACCATATTTTATGAGTTTGAATCTGGTAGTGCAACCTTAAGGACAGTTTATCACTGCAATACTATAATGAATTTAGGTTTAGACAGGGATACATTTCAACCATCCCTTGTCAAGTCTACCAAGTGTTTTACTGAACTGAGGAAATATGCTGTCAAGCAGTTGAAACTTGGAACTGAATAAATGTTCACAGAATCACAGAATATTCTGAGTTGGAAGGGACCCAGAAGGATCATGAAGTCCAACTATTAAACAGGACCACTGCCTCTCTGGCAGGAATCAAACCCCAGTCTCCCACATGAGAGATGGGGACACTCAACACTGTACTAAAATGGATTTTTTTTTTTTGTTATACTTTATGTTACTGAATTTTTGTCCCTGTTTAGTACATTGTAGAAATGTGCAAGTTGGATTTTTTTCTTAAATACCGTCAGTTAAGTCACTATTTTATTCAGTTTAGCTAATTCTATGCTTTGTAAGTTCATAATCAATTTTAATTTTGATGAATGACTTCTTTTCAGCAGTGAACTCCTGCTGTTATTCAGTGGCAACACCACACTTACTGTCAGCTCGGGAGTCTAACATTTCTGTGTCTGCCTTTACCTCATATTGCAAATCTAACCCAACATCTTGAAGTAACAGATTCCTTCGAAAAGTCCACAAGGTCTGAGCTTGAGGTAATAGCACTGAGATGACCCATAACCTGAATTTCCACATTCTGCATCCCGTCCCAAGCTGCTCTCACTATTCCTGATACTAGAGAGCTATTTTTAGTCACAGTCCCCTTGTAAAAATGACACAAACAGACAGTTTGAAATATTGCCCAGAGCATCTTTTACTGCCCTCATTTAAGAACTGTATGTAAGCTTTTCTAATTTCCATGGCAAGAACAAGTATTGCATTTGGCAGTATATTTATCTGATAGCCATTTGAAGTTTCAGTAGTCATCACTGTAGAGAAATGACATTACCATGGGCCCATGCTTAAATGCTTTTACAGAAGGAAAGATGGTGTATTTGCAGCACAGTAAATATTGACTTCTTATTAATGATCACTTTATGTAAACAGTGTTTTCTGGCTCCAAGTTTCCTTGCTGGTTATTCTATCTCTTCATTAATTTGTGGTACAAAGAAGATTAAGTAATGTTTAATTGCTGCTTGAATTCCAGGGAAATCTGGTGGAGCCCCACTGTCATTTTTTATTTAAATATATATTATCTTGTCAGTCAACCAGGAATAGTACAAGCTTGTTAATGTTATAGTCCACAGACATTGTGATGTATATTTTAAAGGTTTAAATTATAATTTTTACTCAATAGAGCACAAAGAGATGAAATCTTTAATAGAGTATGACAACCACCTTCTAGAAAGGCCCCATATGACTTACAGGGTAATTCTCTGAATTTCCAGCTGTGTTTAGCACTGACAGAAGGGCAGCATTAGGAGCCCACAGCAGCGACAGTCATTGCACCCACAGGGTCCATCAGCATGAAGCCAGGCTGTGCTGGCAGGGACACAGGCAGACACATGGCTCCACTGTATTTCCTTCCCCTGCCTCTCCTGCAAGCACAGGGTGTAAGCTTGGCGGAAGCATTTACAAGGTATAACATTTGCGGTGCACTGCCCTTCCATGTCTAACCATACTAGTTTAATCAATATGATTAAGTATGCCCCTCATGGTTTTATTTGGAGCATACTGGTGGGCACTGGTCCCAGTACATGAAAATCTATTTTTTGATTTGTCAGGCATGACAAATCCTCAGTGTATAACCACTGTGACTCTAACATAACATCAGGTAAAGCTTTATAATGCCCATTCTACAAAAATCATGATGCATAATGGTAAGTTACATGAAACTCGGCATGTGAGATAGTAGAGCATTCTAGGAGGTACTGGAATTTATGAACAGCAACAAATACAATCTTCAGTGGTCTAGTTGAGGAACACATTCACCGCAGGTAGTTCAGTGTGCAGCTGCAATGCAAGCTCCAGGTTATGCCTTGGGTGGCAGGAAAAGATGTGAACCCTTCCAAGAGGCTGTGAACTGATGCCAGCCTGGATCTTTGGGACCAGCCAAGAGAACAGACACCAAGAGAAACAGCCAGTGATTCAGCAGGAAGACCTTAGACCAACACACTTAGACATAAAAGCCCAGGGGTGTACTTTGTTAAAGGTCCCTCCTCAAAGCCACCTAGCTCAAGCTGTTTTTTTGTTCTGCACTATGATTAAATTACCTAAAGGATTCATATGTCTGAGACTCTGCTATGGGAAACCTAGAGTCAAGCCAGTAAGGAAACCTTGTCTAGCTGTGTGAGCCTCAAAACAAAAGGGCTTCAGTCCCAAAAGTGAAAGGCTTGGGTGGTAGGAGTATGACTGCCAGAGTGCCTGTTGACCGGTCAGACAGGGAAGTTTCCTTAATAGTCTAAAAGAAGATGTTTATGTTTATTAGTCAGTAATATTAAAGTATAAGATATTACAGATTTATTTAATATTTTCTTGCTCTTTTAAATAAATGCTTACTAATTAATCACTTGTTCAGATTATTGTCACAATGAAACAAAAATATACAAACTGCCTGTTACACTAGAACATTTTCATTATTTGTCTACTGTGAAAACATAGATTTTACAAAGCTATTGTAATGTCATGATCCTGAATTGCTTTAAGCTCATGAATACTTCTGTTAAAACCAGCAGGACTGGCAACTCACTCAGCTTCTACAGGCGGGAGCGGTTACTAGGCAGGGTCACCCTTAGGTATGCTAAGTTTCCTACAGGGAAAGCCTTAAGGTTATCCCGTAAGTTTTCCTTGCAAAAGCCAACTTTGCCAGAGAAAAAAATTTCCACTCTTTCATTTCCCTATTGTAAAATTTACATATTCAGTTTGCAAAATCCTTTAACACAGAAGTACTTAAATTACCTTACTTTTGCAAATAAAGGTGCACCATCCAGGACACTAATCCAGCTGATCTCCAAAACATGGAGAGGGTTGCTACCTAGAAGTGTCATTGTCAAACTGGTAAAAAACAGCATTGAGTTTGTCTGGGCTTCATGGCTTTTCACATACGTATTGTACATTCTCTTCACTGTGGTGGCTCAAAAATCTGATGAAAACACAGAAATATGTAGAAGTTGTCTCTTGAACCTCCAAATCAAACACCATAGAAATAAAGGCAACCACATGAGATTTGCCCTTCCATCAAATGGAAAAGTTCTCAACACAGCCCTGAGCACCAGTCTCACTGGAGTATAATAAAAACGTTCAAGCAAATTCTCATTGGACACAAACTAAGGAAAATTAACAGAATGGCTGCAAAAAGAATGACATTTCCTCCATTATTTCCCCAACTTTACAGGATCCAGAACACAGATATCCAGAATACAGAAATACAGGTTTATTGAAAGCAAAGATATTTTGAAAGACTACTTCTGACATTAGGACTACACCTGCTTTTCTTCCAAATAAGAGCAAACCTTGAGCTTCGTCACATAGCTGTGTAACCTGAACATAACTACAACTGAGGCAGTCTGGTAAACCAACCTGCTTCCACTTTCAATGAAACAAATCACTTTGGACTGTATTTGACTTGGCAGACTGCTTGTCTTTCAATCACTTTTTCTTGGCTTCCTCAGTCATCTGTGGGACAGGCAGATCTCAGACCAGATGTTTCCTCAAATTAGCTGGTCAACTGATTGATGATTTCACGCTCTGTTAATAACTAGGTGTTCCTTATTCTAAACATAATATTCACTAACAATGAAAAACATACCTTATACTATAATTTTCAATCTAGAAGTTTAAAGTTCCGAAGGATAAACTTTATTCCACAGTAGTATGGCTTATGAAATACTTTGGCATATCTTTAGATGCCTTTGGAGCTGTCTTTGAATAGGGACAAAGAATCCTTGAGTGCATACAGCATCACCTACTCGTTTTGTCCTACATCAGTTCCAACAAGCAGCTCATAACACCTTTTCTCTCTTACTCATTCTCCTGGAGACAATCTAGCACCAACCTCTGTTCACACAGTTGGAAGTCTGAAGAAATGGAAAAATCATCTCAACAGCCCCTATACTGGAGAAAAGGATTGTGTCTGCATTGGGCAGCAAGTATCTGCCTTTGCCCAGCGCATGACTGTTTTGTGGGTTTTAGCAATGTGGACCTAAATGTCCATGTATCAGTGTAGCCAAACTGGAGAAATGTGCCATTGTGACTTGACCTGTGACAACTTCCTGTGACTATCATCTCACTGGAATAACCACCTATGGATTGCAGTTCCAGAGATGAAATTTTATCCCATAATGTCTTCTTTTCTCTCTTGCTATGGAACTGACTGCAATTTCAAAAGACAAGAAGGGTTAATTTGCAGTCTAAAGTAGCCAAAAACGGATTTTCTCACCCTAAGTATTGGTGTCCATTATCACCAAATCACAAAAACGGAAGCAAAATATAAGGTTTGCTAGCGTATGTTAGAGAATAAGTCAGAAATAGAGTTGATTTGTTCAATTATTAATTCTGAAGTAAAAGTGGATTGCAAAACCTAAAAAAATGTAGTTGCATTTTTAAGTAAAGTGTTTACGTATTACCTTTAACAGAACATGGCTGTTCATTTTTTAAGCATTTATCTGTTCATCTACACTGCAACTTAAGTGGAAACATTTTTACAGGTCAGATAGTCGATTTTTTTGACTGTAAAGCTAGGAACAATAATTTATTGAAGCTTTCTAAAATTTTTTGATAAAGCATTAATTCCTTAAAAAACAAAGAAATCATTAGTTAGCCAGGTCCAGCACAGTTCCTTAGAGTACAGTAGCTAACATTAGATATATGACCAGCACCCTAAATTGCATTCCTTTGTTCTAATTCTGCTACGTACTAACAACTAATAATGCACATCCCTGTTCATTAGTGCTCCACAGTAGGGTCACATTGGAAAGACCTCTTCATTACTCATGCACTGCTTGTCAGCACACAGACTGCAGCAAGATTACTAATACATCTGGCTAATTTTACTGAGAATATTGATGTAAAATCAGTCTCATTCACTGTCTGCAAAACCAGAAGTCCGTCAAATTGGAAAAAAAAATGAATCTTGTTTTTCTTATGAAATATATTCTGTGGAAATGAGAAGAAGATCCATGCAGTGTATTGTGCTATATTTGTAGTCTGCAATAGTTATTCAATGCTTTTACTTCACAGGTTAGCACGTGGAATTCCTCTAAGGGACATGTGCTAATTTTGTAGAGGTAAGAAAGAAAGGGAAAATGGAGAAAAAAATGTACATCCTAGTAGATTTTCTTATATGACTTATATCACTTTTAAAACCTAAGACTGAGCCCTGGCTTTGTACCAATTCATATTAGCGGAAATCCTCTCCCTATTTTACATTTTGGTTTTAATCAATAAGTTTTGCTTTTTTTTTTTTGTTAATGACTTTTACAAAATAAATTACTGTTAAACATTAATTAAGTTGATACAGTCAATCCCCGGTGCATTGCAACCTCTCCATTACGACCCCGCCCACTTGTGAGGCAATTTTCTCGCAGGTTTGATTCAATAATTTGTGAGTTTAGCTGGCCGACGCATGCGCAGTGCCTCTGCTCTGCCGAGCGGCAGTGCCACGGTGCCTGTGGGGCGGGACTCACCCTGCCCTGTTGGGAAGGGGCTCGCAATGGTGGCACAGTACTCCCATCCCTGACCCAGGAAACGGCCCCACGAAAGTGAGGCAAGCGAGGTTAGGCAAGTGCTGCGTGCTGGGAGGGGGCAGTTGTCTCTGCCCTCTGAGACCGTACGAGCAGCGCTGCCTCTCCCGGGACCGGTGGATGTTAAAGGGAAGGAAACTCCGATACCGACCCGACACCCGCCCCTGGGGACACCACTTCCCCGCCGCGGAGGAATGGTGAGCATGCGTGGTGGCAGCAGCCAGGTTTCTGAGCCCCCTCTGACTTGGGAGACCCCCCCTCCCCCCGAGAATCCGCGGGCCTCTCTGGGTTGCCACGCCCACGCGCCCACAGCCCAAATGGTGCTTGTGCCCACACCACTGCGGCATGGCCACAGGGCTAGTACGCCACACTGGGGCTCCTGATGTGGGCTGCCAGCGCGGGGCGGCCATGGGGCCAGTACGCCACGCCAGGGCTGCCGGTGCAGGCTGCCAGCGCAGGGTGGCTGCGGGGCTGTGGCAGCTGGGCATGAGTGCTGGGGTTGGGGGAAGCAGCGTGGTGTTTGGGGTGTGGGCACGCGGTCACGGCGGCTTGCGGATTCTTGGGGGGAAGGGTGTCTCCCGAGTCAGAGGGGGCTCAGAAACAGTTCCCTTTGCTCCCCCATGCTCAGAGAGCCCGAGGGGAGAAGTAGAAAAGTGCCCACAGCGCTCCGGAGTGCCAAGGGGTGGAGCAATGGGCGTGGCCTGCATGCATATTAATGACCTGCACTTCTTTGCGAGTTTGGCTTTTCGCGAGGCCAGTGGCCTGACTCGTTCCTCGCGAATGACAGGGTATAACTATATTTACCACTGAATATGAACATTTGTGGTAATCCTAGTTCTTTTCTGTCACTGGAAAATAAACCAACAAAAAGCCCCCCAATATCAAACAATTTTCTCATGCATTGTGGTGTCTTCCTAATTAGGAAAAGAGTAATAAAATACAGAAAGGAAAAAAAATACATGGAAATACTAGTAACACTGATTATCATAGGGATTATTTCTTGCTCTCTGTTAAGTGGTGTACACAGTTGAGAGCAAAGCAAGCGAACAGATTTTTGCTCTTACTTAAGGAAAGTAGAGTTCTAATAACTCTAGCAGTGAACAGCTACCTGTACCGCTACAGGGTTAGACTCTTACATCTCAGCTCGGTCCCTTCTTGCTGTGCTCTCTTGCTTCAGTGACATAACACTAAAAATTGTGCCCACTTACTAAACAATTTTTTTGATCATTCATATGGACATTGTAACATCTTTAAAATTATTCTGGACTTACTTGTCATAAAAGTACTGTTTCTGAACTGAAGTCTTCAAACACTTTCTAGGTTTTAGAATTTTAGGGCAGTGGTTTCAGGAAGAGAAGTCACAGATACTACAGACAATTTACTCAGCCATTCTGATCTTTTTAATCAAATATCACCTCTTCAAAAGACTCTGACAAATGCAGAGGGTCCTCAAGAGCTAGTTTTTCTGTTTGGATTTTGATTGACTGAGCAGTCACAAGAATGTTAAGGGCACAGAAAATACAGAAGTAAATTCATAGCCATGTAAAGAGACTCATTTCTACTTGTTTATTTTCACAGTATGACTCAGTCTTGTAGTACTTTGCTTCAGATACTATATGTCATGTACCAATGGCTTATATGTTCACAGAATCACAGAATCAGTAAGGTTGGAAAAGACCTTAGAGAGCATTAAGTCCAACCTATCCCCTATTACCTAATCTAATCTAGTCAAACCTGTTACCTAACCTAACCTAACGTATTGCCATCCTACTACCAACACACCATCCTACCTATAACACACTACCCTAATATCTAGGTCATGCCACCAAGTACATCATCCAACCTTATCTTAAAGACCTCTAGGGACGGTGACTCCACCACCTCCTTGGGCAGCCCATTCCACTGAGAGATCACCCTCTCTGTGAAAAAGTTTCTTCTAATGTCGAGTCTAAATCTCCCCTGACGCAGTTTAAGACTGTGTCCTCTTGTTCTATCACTTGTAGCCAGAGAGAAGAGATCGGCACCCAGCTGGCTACACCTCCCTTTCAGGTAGTTGTAGAGAGTGATAAGGTCTCCCCTCAGCCTCCTCTTCTCCAGACTGAACA
>WEKX01001848.1:64155-87264 GCA_013390025.1 Pitta sordida
GTCAGGCAGGACCTTCCTTTCCTGAAGCCATGCTGACTAGGTCTGATCTCCTTACCCTCCTGGAGGTGCAACATCATTTTCCTTAAGATGATTTGCTCCATAATTTTGCCTGGCACCGAGGTCAGGCTAACAGGTCTATAATTTCCTGGGTCCTCCCTCCTACCCTTCTTATGGATAGGTATCACATTGGCCAACTTCCAATCTTTTGGGACCTCCCCAGTAAGCCAAGACCTCTGATAGATGATTGAGAGAGGCTTAGCAAGCTCATCTGCCAGCTCTCTCAACACTCTAGGATGTAACCCATCAGGTCCCATGGACTTATGAGGGTCTAGATGTACTAGTATGTCCCTTACATCTTCCTCCTGTATTAAAGAGGGGTTAAACCATTCCTCATCTGTATTGACTGTATCAGGAGACCCTTGATGAGACCTTTCATTATGTAAGCAGCTGTCTTTATTAAAGACAGAGGCAAAAAAATCATTAAGTATCTCTGCCTTTTCCTCATCCCCAGTGATGATGTTGCCCTCCTTATCCAGGAGAGAATGGAGATCGCTCTTGTCCCTTTTTTTGCCATTAATGTACCTGTAAAAGCCTTTTTTGTTGTCTTATATTTTAGTAGCCAATTGTAGCTCAAACTGAGCTTTTGCATCTCTAATTTTTTTTCTGCATGACTTGACAACATCCCTAAACAAAGTCCTAGTTATTTGATTCTAGGACCTTCTCCACAAGCCTCCAACTATGTATATGAAGGATACTTTTAAAAATAAAACACAAACTACTGAAAAAGAACATTTGATAAAATATTTAAGAGCCAATAAATATGCAGGTAGATGACAATGAACTCAATCTAATTACATTTGTGTAAAGCCATTTTCTTTCTAAAAATAAAAGCAGTCTAACAAAGGGGATTCTTACATCAAGGGTCAGCAGTGTTGTGTCTTGCTTTTTCTGGTTTTTTAGCTTTAAAAAAAAATTAAATTAGCTACTGCAGGCAGAATTTTAGTATTCCAGGACTGTGAGTGCAGTTCCGGTGGCAAATAATTTGAATTATGTTTCCGGGGTTGCAAGGCACTAGACACTCCTAAGAATTTGGCGCTACTGAAAAGTAATAAAATAGAAAGGAAATCGTGCTGACACAATTCCGGAACTACAGAAATGCAGCTGACAGACCTAGGCTCTTATCAGTGTTTGACAGGTGCTTTTAGGTATTCTTGGGTTATTGCTCTCAGATCTATTAACCTCTATGGAGCCCAGATTTTGCCTTTTACAGTTAAGATCGTGCAGGGATACTTGGGGCATGTAATTTTATAGAGAATTCCAGAAAGCACATAATTTCTCACATGCTCAATCTTTCTGCCACCCCCAAAAGTCTCCTCACAGAGCAAAGTAAAAGTTTTGCATTATCTCCTAAGCATAAGGAAGCAGACCATGCATGCCAGGATGGCAACAGAGCTGCTGTAGAATGTATTTCCCAAATTAGTTGTTTCTTTTGCAGAGCATCTTTTTTAGGGCTCCCAGACAAGCACAGTATGTAACTGCGGTCTTGGAAATATCTACATTAAAGGCAATGGTACAGCAAAGAATAACAAGAGATAGCACTATGTATTTCATGACCTCAAAAAGTGCAGCTGTAGCAATATCTTTTCCTGCATCATCCCTATTATCAAGTAGCTCAGAAGATGAGAAATAACTGTATGTTGTAGCTATGCAGCACAAGACTTACAATTATATTCTTGGGTTGTACCTTGCACTGTCCATTGCCTTCAATGGAACCAGCAGATTAATGTATGGAGAAGTAGCCAAGTACTCCACACATGCAGGATTAGCACTCAGAAATGAGACGCCAAGGCAAAAGCCTCTCTACAAGGTTTTGAATGCATAGGATGATAAGGTTTTGGCCATGATCTGATAGAGAGAAGTCTGTACGAGAATTGAAAAAAGTTTCTGGTATGCAGCCAAACCCTCTAGTCAATACCAGTTTTGTGACTGGCTTTCTTATTTTAACATTTAATGCAGTTAAAAAATTTCTTTCGTGGTACCTGAGTACCCCAGTTGCTCTGGCCTCTAAGGAGGAAAGTGCCTCATGCAAAAGAAACTGTGCAGAACTATATAGAAGCATAGAAATCACAGAATCCTTTAGTTTAGAAAAGACCTTTAAGATCACTGAGTTCAACCATTAACCAAAGTCTGTCAGAACAAAAAGAACTGTGCCAGACATCCAAATAAAAGAAAAAAGATACCCACCCTCCTATGGCCCTCAGATGAATTATTCTATACTAGTAATTAATTGAAGCCTCTAAATGTACAGTATCTAAATGTAAGTATTACAGTATCACAGTATTAGCAAGGTTGGAAGAGACCTTGGAGATCATCAAGTCCAACCTGTAACCCAACATCAATCCATTGTCTAAACCATGGCACTAAATGCCTCATCCAGCCTACTCCCAAATGCCTCCAGGGATGTTCTTACGCTTTTTAGAAAGATCTGTTTTACATAGAGATATCAGATAAATAAATCAGTTCCCTAGTTCTGGGACATAAGACTCTTACTCCTACCGGAAAAGGGGGGAACCTGCAATACTATCATATCCATTTAAACACAGTTGGGTCTCCTATACCACGGTATAGCGGTCTTATTCAGGTCCCACGTAGCCCGCCTTCTGTGTTGATTGGCAGCTTGATACGCAAACTTGCCCCGCACCCTCACACAGCCCCCACGGCACTGTTTTGGCACTGCCTTGCTGTGTATTGATGTTTGTGTCGACGCTTCCCAGTGCCTGCAGTCACCCCACACCGGGAAAAACCCCTTTTCTGCTCGGCCAGGGGCGGCCTGGAGCAGAGCCAAAGGGAGGGGAGGGGGGCCAGCGCAGCCCAGAGTGGAGGGGCAGAGCGGGGTGCGCGCAGCTCGTCACGGCAGAGCAGCGTGCCCGTGGTCCATGCAGCATAGCGTGGGGGTTGATTTGAATATTCATGACTACCTAATTGAATATTCAAGCATGTCAGATCACACATGCACAGTTGTGAAAAGGGGCCTCCATCGCTGAAGAATCATGCCGCTAAGATGTGAAGCTGCAATATAGGGGGCACGAAGTGGAAGAGTGCTGACTGTATCTAGAATGTCAGCAAGTGTGTAAAAATTGCCTTGATACATGTAGAGTGCAAAACAAGAGGGAAGGTGAGGATATGCAGATAATTATTGCCATTTTGGGAGCATGACAGTCTGTGTCCCAGCGTCAATTCTTTTCCTGAGACAAACAGAGCACCGTCACTGCTCCATCCTGCCATGTGGTACTATCACAACAGTCCACTGATGCTAACAGACAATGTCAAACTATGGTCTCATTTCATGACAGTGGTCTGTCGGACTCCGTGTTATCAAGCCAAGCTGACAGTAAAACAGGACTCCCCCAGCACCACAAAATTAGAACTGTATACCCAAAAATCTATAGTGAACACAGTGGAGTAACTCTGTTCTACCCTGCTTGCTACAGTGTCTCAAGCATGTACTTTATTACCTATTGAGGGTAATGGGCCCTTAGCTAAGTACAGCAGCACTATTAATGGGTTCTGTTACAATATAATGCTTCGTTAACAGATCTCTCAAAGAAATCAACAACTTCAAAACTCCCATAATCAATCCAATTTAATCTGATATATGCTCTGTCAAATTACATTTCAAAAGGCTTTTATAATACCAAAATTCAGTTATCTAATAACAGCATTAGCAATGTTAATTTTCTAATCAGAACGCAAAATCATTAATTAACCATGTCTTCTTTAAGTAAAAGAAGCTGCAGCTCCTAATCAGTAACCCTACAGATCCTTTGATGTTTATGAGTAGAAAGGGTACATTCTCCTCTGGAAATACCTGTGAGGCTTTCATTAGTGCTGGTGTGTGCATTGGACCCATAATTGCTTCACTGGTTCTGAGCCTCTCCTGTTTTTCCATCTTGTGCCTACAGCCACAAAAGGCTGATCCTCAGTAGTATGAGCAGCACTCTCTGGGTGTCCCTGCTTCCAGGAAACAACACATGGGGGTCAATCTCACCAGTTCAAATAAATTGGTTTGCCATCACGTCTAGACTTATAACAGTACAATAGTACATTAAAGAGTTTACAATCATAACAGGATTGGAAACATTCCCCAAATAAGAACGGTAATTTTATCCGAAGGAAAGGATCCACCTATCTCCAGCAGTGGCCAGAAGTGAGTAATTTCTCTGAATATTCTCCTAGCACTCAACAATTGGCATTTATGGCTCCTGGGTCTTTCTGAGTGGTTTGGCCTCATGGATCTCTGCCAGTGCACAGCTAATCTGAACTTGAATCCATACAAACTGTTTGCATCCCTAGTTTTCTTACAAAACAGACCCACAAGACTACCACTCATATGGCAAAAATAACATCTATTTTTTGTTTAATCATTTGTTTGTTTTTAATCTGTTGCTTACAAACTTTGTTGTGAAAATGCAGCAGAAATATATGAAATAAATTAATTTACACCATTATTACTTAAAATCTGAAAGTTCATTCCATTCTCCGGAACAATTGTTTCCATACTTCATTTGTTATTAAAGAGTCATACATAATTTTTCTTTTAACAAAAGCCCAACAACAAACACAGGAATTCTTTTCAGGTAAAGATTAATGTGTGAGAAGCTTACTCTACATATTTAACAAATTATTAAAACAAAAATTAAAAATAGAATAGTAAAACAAGCTCAGCAACTTGCCCTTTACAACCTGGGACTTAATTTTCCTGGGAAAAACTGTGCTCCATGCTCCAGGAATATACCACTTAAACTTGATAATAAACAACACACAATTGTATATTACACACTAAAACTAAATGACAGTTTTAATGTTACTAGGGAATATGAAAAATATTGCTAAGACTATAAACTTTTTCATGACAACACTGTAAGAGAGAAACAAGAAAGTATGCATACTTATTTTTTTACTTTTATAATAATAGATTATCATGTAACAGTTGACAGTATTCACAGTAAGATAAGGTTGGAAAGGACCTTGAAGATCATCTAGTCCTAGTTTATTTGTTCTTTAAAAAAAGCCTATTTTTCAGACAGAGCATTTACATAGAATAAAGAAAACCATAAAACACAAACATCATGAAGTTTTTTACATCTGCATCTGAATAAGTAAGTGACTCAAATTGTGCTCCGTATGTCAAGAAGCTAGTCAAGGAATGTAGTTCCTTCCAAACCTGCTGGCAACTGGTTCCTGGGCCTAGAGCAAATACTTCACTTTGCTTTCCCCATTTGTAAAATATTTGTGCTTTGGCCTGAAGAACAGTGAAACACTCTGAATGCCTTGTTCAGCTAAGCATTTAGAAATAAGTATGCTTAACTTTATGCATACAAGTAAATTGCAATGACTTTTACATAATATGTTTTTTTTAAAACTTACAAAAAGAAATTTTCTCTAAATACTATACTATCTGCAACTTGTTTTTAAAAGCAAAATGTTTTCATTTAGAATCACTAAACGCACAGTGGATGGATCATATAGTAATGATTATTTTCACTTGTGGCTTGGCCGTTGAGTACATTTACTTTTAATTTGTGTATTTCTTTCTAAAGTATAAAAGTACCCCCTTAAACTGTCAGCATAAAAGATAATGCCATTCATTTCCTTTTCTTCATTTTTTGTGTATTTACAGTTTTTAAAATTAGTAGATCACTGCTGCTGAGAATATCTAAATAAAATTTCTGTGTTTGGCACAGATGATTAAACTGTTGGAAACTGGGCCTAGAATCACTTTGTCATAGTACGTATTTACCTAGGAGATGCCATAGAATGCATGGCATATATAGCTGGACATTGAATCTTTTTAAAATTTCTAGCTGGTCTAAAAACTATAAAAGACGGTGGATTTGGCTGATTTATTTTAAAAATTGAAAATGAAACAACTTGATGGCAAAAGTCATTTCAAAAAACTACTAATTCTGTAACTGCGTGAAACCCAAAATATGTATGTTTCAGCAGAAACCCTACTGACTTTTTTTCCCCAGACAAAATAAACTGACATTCAATGATCTAATTGAGATAAAAATTGAGCCATATTTTTTTTCAAAAATTGAGACAGCATTTCTGATTAGCGCTCTGGATGATGGAACAACATGTGTCCTCAGGACACCATTTCTGAAAATCATGTCCCAAATGCCTGACTGGTAGAAAATCAAGAATCACAGACTGGGTTGAGTTGGGAGAAACCTGCAAGATCATCTAGTTCCAACACCCTTGCCATAGACACTTTCCACCAGACCAAGTTGCTCAAAGCCCCAAATAATCTCTTCTTGAACATTTCCACGGATGAGGTATCCACAACTTCTCTGGGCAAGTTGTTCCAATGCCTTATCATGCTCACAGGAAAAATTGCCTTTCTAACAGCTACTCTAAATCTTAGCATTGCTCCATGACCTTGCTGGCCACTAAGGTGAGACTGACTGGCCTCTAGTTCCCCATGTCTCCGGTTTTTCCCTTTATAAAAATGGGGCATATGTTTCTCCTTTTTCAGTTACTGGGAACTTCACTTGACTGCCACAACTTCTTAAGTAGGATGGACAATGGCTTAGTCACTTCTTCTGTCAGTACGCAATAACATCTGCAGATGCATCTCATCAGGGATCATGGCCTTGTCATACCAGAAAGGGCCCACATTTTCCCTAGTCTTTCTTTAATCACTGAAATACTTTAAGAAGATTTTTGTTGCCCTTGACATCCCTGGCTGTATTTCATTCTCTCAGGGCTTTACCTTTCCTAACCTGATTTCTGGCTGCTCAGCCAATTTCTCTGTATTACTCCCAGGATACATGTCCTTGAATCCACACTGTGTAGGATTTTTGTTTCTGCGCTTGCCCAGGAGCAACACATACACAGGCCTTCTGATGTTGTTGTCTTCCAACTCATAGTATTCTGTGATTCTGTGATTTCCTCTTTGTTGGGATGCACTGCTCCTGAGCTTGGAGTAGGTGATCTCAAAACTATTAACCAGCTTTCTTGGACCTTTCTTTCCTCCAGGAATTTATCCCATGGTACTCTACCAAGCAGATCCCAAAAGAGGCCAAATTCTGTCCTGAAGTCCAGGGTTCTGCCCCCTCCCCACTGCCCTAAGGATCTTGAACTCTGTCACTTCACAGTCACTTCAGCCAAGGCTGTCCTTGAGCTTCACATTCCCCACCTTCATAGTGAGAAAAAGGACCAGCACAGCATCTCTCCTCATCAGCTCCTTGACCACTTGGGAGAAGGAAGTTATCATCAGCACACACCAGGTGCCTCCTGGATTGCCTGTGTCCTGATGTGTTGTCCCTCCCACAGACACCAAGGTGGCTGAAGTCACACATGAGGACCAGGGCTTGTGAACATAAAACTGCTCCTATCTGTCTATAGAAAGCCTCATCATTTGGTCTTCCAGATCATGTGGCCGGTAGCAGACCAACATTATAACATCATCTTTTCCTGTCCACCTTTTAATCCTGACCCATAAACTCTCAGTCAGCTCCTCACCCATTCTCAGGTATTGCTAGCTGGTTCCATGCACTCTAGCTGGTTGCTGACATAGAGGGCAACATCCTCATCCTCATTCCTCTCAGCTGCTCTTCCTAAAGAGCCCAGACTGCTTCTGTTCTCTGTGGCAGCAACAATGGGGCGCTCTCCTCATGGTCACCAGCTGCTGAACTTTACTTGTTTTAAGGAATTAGAGACCTTCCCTTTTCACTTTACCTCTGGACCACCTGCAATGGAGGACACCAGCCTTGCTCTGGATCTCTGCTCTGTTCAGCTCTCCTTACCCAATTAAATTCATCTGAGCAGCAACTGAAATAATCTTTTCATATTCCACAAAAATTGTGAAGCATTTAGAAACTTAGTTAAGGGATAAAGTGCAAACATCTCTGGAATCTCTATATGAAAGAAGGAAGCCAAAAGCTTTTATTCTTTTTCATTTGGGGAAAATATATCAGCTGTGAAGAAAAGACTAAGAAATGCTTCTGAATATTTTATAATCAGGCATTTTCACAGTCAGCTATGGGGTGTTTGCACTGGAAAACAGGTATCTCATGATCTTGACCTTTTTCTACACTTAAAAATTACAAGAACCTTTTTCATTAAAAAATGCCCCCTTCCCATCTATGAATTATGTTCCCAACTAAACTGCATGACAGAGTAAAATAACTTAGTGGCCCTGGGGGCCTTTTAAGTTCCCACACACCTGGATGTGTGGTCCTCCAGGCCCTCCCAACACCCAGGTGTGGGAACTAGGGGAAGGCAAGGAGCCTACTAGTGAAGCCCTGGTCCAGACAATGAAAGAACAACCACATTTAGGAGCAATGTAACACGTATCTAACACTAAACCGACACACAACTAGTACATTGTATTAAATGCCATTTTTATCATAAGTGTCCAAAGAAATCTCTACAAAAAAACAGGTATTTTGAACACACTAAGAATTTCCATTTCTTGTCTCCCATTACATCTTTCATTTAAACTAGTATTTCAAACCATGGACAAATATACTGCACAGGTGCCATTTATGCACCTTTAGGTTAAAAGCACTCCCAGTTATAATAATTATCTCTAATAACATAAAATTAGGTACTCATCATTTTCTTATAGCTGATTATTTCTGAAAAGCCAGTTTGATGGTTAGGCAATAGTGTACTCTGCTATCGAAACCCAAGTTACACTGAGTATGTCATATATTGAATACATATTATATTTCTCACACGGTACATTTAATTTAGCCTAAAAAAGAATTGTTGAAGCAAATTATTGTATGTTTATAAGAGAAAGACTGAGAAGTTTATTATCTGAACACGGTTTTATGTCATTAAATCAATGACATATCATCTCTCATGCTACCTATATTGATAAGCAGTTCTTGGAATACTTACCCTGAAGCCAATTAAACTTACATATTCAAGAACAAATGGAAGGGACATGGCTAAGGAGTATTTCATTCAATAAATCCAAAAGTTTAAATGGGTGCTGCTAAGTAGGTAGAGAAATATTTGTCACAGAACATACAAAACATTATGGTTGCTCCTGTGGCTTTTGCATTCAGCAGCTCACATCATAATTAAAGCTCAGTTTCAGAATTCTGAATATTTGTGATGGATGTACATTTGTCCTATTTCCAGTCCCTCTTCCTGGAATGACTTTGAGAATTCAAGGAAAATAGCTGCAGCAAGACAAAATGGAGGAAAGAAAAATTCCACACACTCTATTCCAGCCTCTATTATCTATGCACCATCTTCCATTTATCTTTCTCGCACTGCAAAGCCATCCCAGGCTATTTGTCTACCTCCTATTAATGAATTATGAATACACCTGATAATTAAAATCTGGTATTTACAATCCTAGCTATGCAGTGGCACAATATGTGATTCAAAGCTGTCGCTCTGTGTTAAAAGCTAGGTATGCAGCACTCCAGGTCTCTGGCAGCATTTCAAGAAGTCTTGCTAGAAACACTTAGCAGACACACTCTTATGACACAGCCATAGGGTATTAACTCTAAAGAGCAGGAAAAACCCCCACATAATTTCAAGGCATTCAAACAAGCTGTTTTCCTTATTAAAAGGTCAGAAAGTTTCTCTCTGAAGTCACCTATTTTTGGACTCACTTATATTCATCTTAATGGTTGCAATTGAGCTTTTAATGACAGTACTCTGCAGTAAGCCTGAGGCTGATAATCAGCATTCAGAGGTTCTTACCTCTGTGGAAGAAATGCTGATGCCCTCTCCAGCCCCACTGCCCCATCTCCCTCTCTTTTGAGGATGCAGGTGGGTAGGCACCGAGCAGCTCCTTGCCTGGACCCCAAACCCTGGCAGCCAGCCACTGAGGTGGGCACTGTTCAGCAGGGCTAGAGCTCAATGCAAGTTTACTCCGTTACTCTCAAATAGCTGCAGCCCCCACCATAGCTTTTGCACAGTTCTACCAACTTAACCTCATCCCCATCCCATAATTAGCCCTCACTGCTACCCAAGTGCATACACATCCCTTTCTGAGGCCAAGCTGGGATAGGACAGTGGTCATAGAGACACCAGCATCCCGCAGTGAGGTGAGCCACAAGCCCTGCTTAGGAGCACTGACATATCTCCAGGTGGCGGTGAGGCAGAAGCTCTCCTGCAGGTCAGAGCTGACCCATAAAACAGCATTATTCCAACACACCACCTGCCCTGGTGAAATGGAAAGCACCAGTGATGCCCACATTCACCCACTGTGGAGTTTCAGATTTTTTTTTTAAGATCTGTAACTTTTATACAAGTGATTCTTATTTATTGGTTTTGAATGTGAGATAAAACAAACCAACCAAACAAAAAACACTGACAAAGCAAACCCATTATCTCAAGAATATCTGAAAGATTATACCTGAATGCTCACACCTCTTGCTCACATCTGATCATACCACTAACCCTCTTCTTACAAAGATATGAATGTTACAAGGACATTTTCTGCCCCCACTGCAGAAGGATTTTCCTTCAGTCACAGTTGGTCTATTTGATTACAGAATTTGGAAAACACAGGTGGCAGGCATGACAAAAAATAAAACAAAATAAAATATATATATAAAAATCATCCCTGATAGTTGGCAGGTTACTTTCATAAAGCCTGGTGGATGTGATTGTCCAAGAGGGAAGGGAGGAGGCAGCGCAACAACACATCAGGCAGTTCACTGAGACTTCACTCGTCTCCAGCTGCCTGTTCTCATTTTTCCAGGGTGCCCTTTTTACTGCCTAGACTCAAGAGATCTGCTGTAACCTCTTGAGATCTAGAATGTGCTCTGGGCAACACCACTGACAAGGGCAGAGCAGCAAGAGGAGCAGAACAAGCTGCTGAAAATCACCATCATCCTGTGAGGATGGGGAGTGGGACAGAGATGACTCACTAAATGCTTCTATAGTGCATATGCACATCCCTGAATATCAGAAAACAGTAATTAAGTCAAAATGGATAAGTACAGAAAGTAAAATACAGTTAAATATACTAGTTTCTGCTCCGGGCCAAATTTCACTTTGGTTTTACATCTCTGCAAATTCTGAAAATTGCCTTAAGTCTCTGAAATATCTCTGGCGTCCCTACCCTGTGAGGGACAGAGGAGCATTGAGACAAAGCTTTGCCCCGGGAATTTCTAGCTGCTCATTTTTTTGTTCTCACACTGGGTGCTCTAAACAAGCATGGATGAGAGTTATTATTTCTTTCATAAATTTTAAAAACTACCTATATAAAAAACTGTAAGCCAAAATCCCTCAGGGACTGCCATTAATCCAAAAGCTGTCTGAGTGCTAGATTTAGTATTTTGATCATTGAATTAGCTGAAAGTAGTATAAAAATGTATGTACAGAAGGACAGCTCTCTGTTACTTGTACAGATTTACACAGACTTCTGGACAACAGTTTCAGCCCAAAATTAACAACTTGGTCTAAGTAAATTAATTGCCATCCATGCATCCAACAGAATATTGAAATTTGCCCTGCCAGGATGTGCAATACACTAAGTAGCTTAAGGTCTCCTCCTGAAAAGTACCTCCTAAAGGTTTACAGTTCTCCACATAAAGTCACAATAGAACATTTTAAAGGTGTTTAAGTGTTTTATAAAGCTTTCTCTAGAGACAGATAGACGAAACCAAATAAGATGGTTTTGCATGTGTAGCCTCTGTAGCTAAACCTAAGACACCATCCCAAAATACCTCAGTGACCTGTCCCTATCATGTCAAACCTCCTTTCCTGAGAACAAATACTGTCAGTCAAGTCCATAATCTAAAAAGCAAGTAAAAAGTTTTAAGAAAACAAACAGTCTGAGCTCCAAAAATTAATCTGACTAGTGGCTCTCCTGGATGAATTGCCGATGCAGGAGAAAAAAGGCCCTAAGAAGGACTGGGTTGCTAGCCATCTTCTGCTCTCCTCGTGTCCTTGGGAAAGCCGAATGGGGATGGAATTACCAGGGCAGACACAGGAGTGTAAGAAACAAGATATTCCAGCAAACTCCTGCTGCAATCCTTTCAGACTTCTGTCATGTGTTACAACTTCAGGGGATCAGATCCAAACAGACATCAGGGACCAAAACATCTTCTGCTTGATCGGGATGACCACAGATGAGAGTGCAAAGATGAGTGGCTGGCTGCCAGCAAAGATACGTATTTCATCCAGTGCAATGCTGGATGGCCACATCCAGGCTGCCCTCCATGGAGGTGGACTGCGAGTTACAACTGGCTGTACAGGGAGCCAGAATTGTGGTACATCCTGGATTTTAGGAAGTCTGAGCCATTATTTTCTCTCTTGAAGCCAAGCATCAAAACAACCACATTAATGGAAGTGACAAACAGTTCTTCCAGTCACCCATGCTACAGATGGTCAGCTGCGTTCCTGTCTTCTGACAGGTTTTGAATGCTTCCATCTCTGTTTGTGGAGAGAAGTGAGAAAAAGGGACAGATTCCCACTAAAAGCTAGAGTTGTTCTGTATTTTCAACATGGAAAGTTACAGTCTGAATCCCAAAAAAGAAAAAAATCTAGGCTTTTTAATCACTTCGCTATTTTTGTCTTGGAGAAAAAACTATAGCACCATATTATCATGGTTACATACATCCTTAAGGAACTTACCATCACAGCACTAACAATAGTGAATAGGTACAATGATTGGAAAACTTAATGTTGAACTTTGTAATTTTAATTAAATGCTAAACACTATTTTTTGGAGCCAGGAAAAGGCCTTAGACGATTTTATTTCAGTAGATGGAATCTGCTAACTTACTGTTCCAACAGTCCAGCAATTTGCAGACAGTACAGGCATGAATAGATAAGAATATACTGCATTATATCCGTTCACATCTTAAGAAACCAGCAGGCTTAAAGCTGTACTTGTATGTTACATTTTTGGTTGCACACACTCAACTCTCTCTAGTATTTCTAAGATCTACATGATGTGCAGTCAAGAAAGGAAAATGTCTTACGTAAGCATGCTCCCTCTGAACTGGAGAGATTACCCTTTAATGTTCTCCAGTCTTTTACAGGCACAGAGAGAAAAAAAAACCCAACAAAACCCCCCCTTCATGGTCCTGATTCCCCTCATTCACATTCTCTTCAATGACTTCATTTGCGCAGTCAATTGATCACAGATGTGAACAGTAAGGTGGCAGTACAGTCCTGCCTTACCATATCAAACATAAAGGAACAGGAAGGTGATGACCTGGAAGCCAGTTTCTCAAGGTAATGCTGCTAGCAGAGGATATCCACACCTTTTGAAAGGAGTAACATTATGCTGGATCTCATTTTAATCTCACAGACCCTATGCAAGTGTAAGGAACTTCAATAATTATTATTATCCTATTATCGTAACTGATCATAGGATTTTCTGCTAGTCTTCCATTTAGCATTGTATGTGAAAGGCTGACAAAGAAAATGTGATTAAGGGGTGAAGTTCTTGTGTCTGCCAGCTGCAATGTACAAGATTCTCATGATAAACAGTAACTGGACTAGATGATCCTGTGGGTCCCTTCCAACTCAGAATAACTTGTGAACCTGTGAAAGAATGATGGCCTTTTCTGGGGCTTTCATAAGGAAATAAAGATATAGAAGTCCTTCAACATCTGCCAGGGACCCAAAGAAGAATGCAGGAAAGCAATCCAATTTATCTGGTTTTGTGGTTTTGTGGTACAGCACCACCACTTCCTCCTTTCACCTACTCCCTCAAAAAATTAAAGTATTGACTGTGATAGACTAAGGCAGACTGGGAGGAGTAAGACAAGAGATGGAAAGAGGCAAAGTTTTTCTGAGGTTGTATAAGGACGCAATTTCTTTTCTGCTTGTAACCGAAAAACAAATGTTTTATTCTCTTTCCCCTTCCTCCTGTCCCTGCAGTAGTCAAGCTGACTGCTACTTGTAATCAATACATTAAAGGAGCTAATAAGCTGCTGTGGCTTCTGAGCACTGAACCCAGAAGCCACAATGGCTTGTCTCCAGTGGTGTGGTAGGAATGGGACACATCACTAAGCTTCTGGGATGCCAGGATGCTCTTCAGCCGCACAGCACTTGGGGAAGCACCATGTCTACTGCTGCCATTGGTGGTGCTTCTTGAACACTCTTCCCATTTAGTCATGAAAAGCTAGGGCATGTAACAATAAATAGCCGTGAGAGAAAGATGGCTGACGGAAGAGAATAGGATTTTCTCTGTGTCTCTTTGAAAAGTACTTTTTAGTCTTAAGCTCTTTCATAACTATTAATTACTTCTGTGCTCCATTAGACATGTGGACTAGGAGCTACTTCCCCCTCCATACTAAATTTTCAGCTTGGCACAACCACATGTTCACCCTAAAGGTTTTCAAAGTCATGTCAACTCACACCAGCTGTAATCTCCAGTTCCCATGCACTAGCCACACCTTCATGCTCTGTTTTCAGCAGAAGAAAGTTCCCCATGTAACACATGGCTCCTGTTCAGTCTTGACAACTGAAGGTCAATAGAAGGCAAAGAAAAACTTCGGGTGCAAGTTCTCACAACTTTTCAAGTACTTAGCTCAAATAATCTGTCAGTTCTGAGTCTGCAAAAGTTTGCAAAGAACTAGGGCAGACCCACCTCCTACCTGGGGTGCAAATCATCTCACACAACGCCTGGATGAGCTTTGCCAACTATATGCTACACACATGCATTTGCACTAAGAGCTTTTTGTGCCTGTTCTTTTCAGAGTTATCTGAAAATATCTTGTCATTTTCCAGCTGATTTTAATAATAACTAAATAATAAATCCTTTAGCAAACAATTTAATGGATGGAGTGATAGCAAAGAGGACGCTACAAGTACACCTGTTAGTATACCAATAATTAATTGCTGAGGTATCACACAGTATCACAGTATAGATAAGTCTGGACAGGACCTTGAAGATCATCTAGTCCAACCTATAATCCAACTAGCATCTACATCTAGATCATATCGCTCAACACCTCATCCCTTAAACACCTCCAGGGTTGGCGAGTCAACCACCTCTGTGGGAAACCCATTCCAAATCCAAATCACTCTTTCAGTAAAAAACCTTTTCCTAATATCAAGTCTGAACTTACCCTGTTGAAGCTTAAGACTATGACCTCTTGTCCTGTCCCCAGTGGCCAGGGAGAAAAGACCGACCCCCGTCTGACTACAACCTCCTTTTAGATACTTATAGACAGCAATAAGATCACCCCTGAGCCTCCTCTTTTCTAGGCTAAATAGACCAAGCTCCTTCAGCCTCTCCTCATAGGGCTTATCTTCCANACACCATTAACCACCACTCTCTGAGCGCGGCCATCTAACCAGTTCCTGACCCAGCAGAGAATATTCCTATCTAAACCCCTTGCTGCCATCTTCCCCAGGAGTATGTCATGGGAGACTGTGTCAAATGCTTTACTAAAATCCAGATACACCACATCCACAGCCTTCCTCTCATCCACCAAGTGAGTTACTTGATCATAAAAAGAGATCATGTTGGTCAAGCAAGACCTACCCCTTCCAAACCCATGCTGGCTGGGCCTGATCTCTTGTCCATCCAGGAGGTGTTGCACTATCTGTTCCATAAGTTTGCCTTATAATATCTTCCATTACTATTTCTCGCTATTTAGTGACTTATGGTATAAGGAAAGAAAAGGTTTGGCCTTTTTTCTTCTTTCCATATGACTTTGCTATTCAGAATAGCACAACAGATCATCAAAGATAGCTATGGGAGCACTTCTTGTATTCCTTTATTCAGTCTGTAGCATTCTGCAAATATTCTTGCACGTTAAACTTCATTCATCATCACGTTTGTGTTCAGGCTGCCATCTCTCCAACACAGAAATAAAGTGAAAACAGGGATTTCCAAAGCTAAACTCATAACTCTTGGTATTTTAAGCTTAGAGCCCAAACCGTCCAGGTGAAAGCAGTAATAGATTCACATCCTCTGTGGCTCACAGAAAGCGAAATATTTGTAACATATATGATCATTAAGTTGTATTTGTAGGCTGATGAGTCTGAGAATACAAATAATGTGAATTAGCATACATTTGTTAGCAAAAATGTACTTAATGGTCTGAACATATCCACCAAGCTTATATTACTGTTGCTTCAAGCTACAGTTCCCCCCCTGCTGTGGGGTTAAGACATGTTCCTTCTCAGGAAAGAGAACAAACTCTACTATGTATTTGTATCTACCTGAAGTATTTTTTCAATGGAATATGAAAAAGGACCCAGTAAGTCCTTACAAATGTCCTGCCATGGCATAAGCCATATTACTAAGAGTGTCCCAGACCATCCTTCTGTGCAGGCAAGACACAGTACCAACCAGCCAGAACAAACCTCAGGGTCGCTGGGTGCTGCACAGCTTTGACATCTGGATGAAAGTCATGCTGGTTATGGTGTTTCTCTAAATTAAATTCCAACAATAAACCCAGTAGGCATTTTTTTTTCTACTTGCCTACCCTGAATGACTCCTACATTCAACACAGATAAAGACAGTGAGTGACATATACAAAGGATGTGTTGATGACATGACGATTTACTTGGGGGTTTTTTCAGTCTTCAAGGCAACACTAGATTTATATGGAAAAAGAAATGAAGAGTTGGATAAAGGAATTAACTGAGACTGGCTGACCAGCATCTTGGTGATCAGACTGGGTGATCAAAACAGTCCCATTTAGCCTTAGAACACAATATATCCGTGAACATTATTATATGCTATCCACTCTCCCATTTATTTTGGTGACCTTTACTTTTTCTTCTTTGAAGCAATGATGCTTATAGCCATCAGACAACATTTCATCCTGCAGACTGCTTTCACATCTTTACTGTATCATCTATAAGAACTTGGATCACGTCCATATATCATTACTCCTGACCTTCCAGACACACACTTTCATGGGGCATAAGTAATCCTGCAACAAATGCAGATCTATGTCCTGCCAATACACCTCTTACACTTTTTTCCTTGAACATTTGCTTGTGCCTCCAGACAGTAACTTCAATTCTTATCTATATACATAATAACATATCACTTACAGTATTACTCTGTGGCTTTTACACCCAAGAGAAACACCGAACAAAGATACTGATTCTTAGAAAAAAGGCCTGAGAAAGAAAAACCTCTGACCAGCTCTCAACTAGAGGCCACAAAAAGAGCTAGACACAGAGAGTGCATTAACAGGGTGTGCAAACAACCTCAAAAGCCAGCTTCTTACCTGGCTTGTGCTTTCTATTTGGAGAAGTGAGAAAAACTCCTGAGCCAGTCAAGAACCCAGGACTATTGACTTTTAAAGGAAATTATCCTTTCAGCTGCAGTGTTTCAGAAAAGTCCACTCTTAAAACACTTTTCTCAGTTTAACTGAATGGAAATGACCAAGACCGGAGGCCATTATTATCAAGCCTCTCCATGACAGGTCCACACAGAAAACCTGGAGGAAATCACTAATACAAGATTCTACACTACTCTGCAGAGACCGTGGGTCTGTAAAATCCTGTTCCTTCCCCCCCTGCATCAGCTTAGCTGAGCAAACACAGGGTTCAGTGTACTGACAGGCATGGACTTTAAAAAAAATAGCTTTTTCTCCTCAATTTGACATGACTATTTTTGTGCTGGATAAAGTATTTCTCACTTACACTCATTGTTTTCCAGACCTTAACACAGCACCATCCAGACCCGTATCTCACATTAACTAGTTGTGTGAAATATTTCTACTGTACCTCAGGAATATTATAGAACAGGAAGCTTTTGGGGACAAATATTATGCTACATTTTGTACTTTCTTTGCTCGACAAGAATTTCCTCTCTTTGCCCTGTCTCTCTACCTTGAATATGTATTACATGAATCACTTTATCCACTAGGGAAACAGATCTGACCCTGACAAGGAAAAAAAACCCCAATGTGATATCAGTGAAATCTTTAACATAAGGAAATTATAGAATGGTTTGGGTTGGAAGGGAATCTTGAAGTTCATCTAGTTCCACCAACAAAGCATAGCACTTAGCTGTGAAAGAAATTTAAAAAAACAGAGTATTTCGTATCACGCTTAATTATTTTGTATAATACTTTCTAAGACTAATGTATACATCAACTTTTGAAGCACAATGTGAAAAAGTAAATTACGTATCCTTGAAAATTGTGGCAAGTAAAGAATAGAAGCCTCAGATCATTTCAGCAATTGATGCTCCCTATCTGTGAACTTTCCTAAACCATCTATTTGTTTGCTATACATTAGGCATACCTAAAGTGTATGGAAAGATGATCTACAAATAAAAATTAAGTTCAAATTTCATGGGTTTTCCATGGACATACACCATAAAATCAAGTGGAAAAGCTTGTACACAGAAATGGCACAGAATCTACCACTCAGAGACTCTGAATGTGAGAAACAGGAAATGCTATGAGTAGTTAAATTTTATATATTTTAGTATGTCTTCAAAGATATTTTAAAGCCTTTCCCAAAAATAATCTAATAAATAAGCTAGTGAAAAGTGTTAAGTACTTTTCATTTTTCTTGTGCTGTCTTTGTAATTACAGATAAAAACACCTGCACTAATGCTTATGTTGTCCATGAATATAGTGAAAGTTACTGCACAAGCCCATATTTTTCAGGAGCAACTGCTGCATATATATATAGCACTGAAATACCTTGTGGAACACAAGAAGACAGTAACCAAAATGACATTTTTGAAACAGGCAATTATTTACCAGAGGTCCAATTTCTAAACATTTTAGTTTCTAAAAATAATAAGAGTTAAGCAATTTAATACTTTAAAAAATTTGAACTATGAGATGAAAGAACGAGAACATAAAAAAGCTGATTCCTACTATTCATTCTTTATAATAGCTTCTGATCTGTGCTGAAAGAACTAGCAGACGAACTCGCCAAGCCACTCTGCATAATTTACCAACAGTCCTGGCTTACTGGTGTTGTACCACAAGACTGGAAATTGGCCAATGTGACACCCATCCACAAGAAGGGCAGGAAAGATGATCCTAACAACTACAGACCAGTCAGCCTGACCTCAGTCCCATGCAAAGTCATGGAACGGATGGTCTTGAGTGCTATTATGCAGCAACTACAAAACGACCATGACATTAGATCTAGTCAGCATGGATTTCAGAAAGGCAGGTACTGCCTGACCAACCTGATCTCCTTTTACAATCCAGTGACTCGACTGGTCGATGACAAAAAGGCTGTGGATGCTGTGTATTTGGACCTTAGCAAAGCCTTTGACACGTTTTCTCACAATAAGCTTCAGGAGAAACTCGTAAAGCACGGACTGGATGGAAACACTTTATGCTGGGTTAGGAATTGGTTGGAAGGACGAGCTCAGAGNGTCCTATGGGGAGCGACTACAGGAACTGGGACTGTTCAGTCTGGAGAAGAGGAGGCTCAGAGGTGACCTCATTGCTGTTTACAACTACCTGCGGGGAGGTTGCTGCCAGGTGGGTGTGCACCTCTTCTTTCAGGCTGACGACACCAGAACGAGAGGGCACAGACTCAAGCTACGCCAGGGGAGGTTTAAACTTAATGTTAGGAAGTGGTTTTTCATAGAGAGAGTGATCACTTATTGCAATGGACTGCCCAGGGAGGTGGTGGAGTCGCCATCCCTGGAGGTGTTTAAGGGAAGACTTGATGAGTAGCTTAATGACATGGTCTAGCTGGGGGGTGTAGGATTGGATGCTCCTGTGGGTCTCTTCTGGCTCAGAGTGGCCTGTTAGCCTGTGTGGGAACTAGGTTTATGTTTATGTTTACCACTCTGGGATGTGCGTTCAGTCTCTGTACGGGTGTTAGATGGTGAGTTGGACTAGATGAATCCTGTGGGTCCCTTCCAACTCATATTATTCTGTGATTCTGTGTGATTCTGTGATCTGCAATCACTGCCCAGGTAGAGTCCATATTTAAATCAAAACCAGCTCTGTATGGAGAAAAAACTGCACAGTAAGGGACAGTATTTGCACTAGAATTTGTTAACGTTAGTATATCTGACCAAAACACATCCAGCAGAGCAGCTAAGCACTAGTAAGTATCTTGGTATTCCCCCCTGAGTTCAACATAAAGCTTATCTATAATCAGCTTTGGAGAAATTGGTGAAGAGGAAGGGTGAGCCGGGTATTTCCAACACATGATCAAGACAGTGGTGATGGATGTATCATTCTGGTTCCACCTTTCTATCATAGGAACCAGAAACCCAACAGCTGCACTTATTTGAACAAGTCAGGCAGATGCTTCATCAGGAATATGGGAAAATGAATATGGAAGAAATAGAGTCCTCTCAAGGAAGTAGCACTACTTCCTTGTTGACCCATGTACTACCACACAGACAATGATAGATTTTTCAAAGTGCTCAGTAGTAAGCAGTTCGGAAGGCAGGTACTGCTGAGGACTCTGGAAAATGCTAGAATGTCACTGAGTGCCAAAATCTAGGATAGCCTTTCTATTTGAACTTGGGTGCCTGAAAGTAGACATCACTAATACAGAATTTTTGAGACTACCGAACCCAGAACTTTGTTGACAAACAATTCTTATCAACGTATCAACGTTGCTAAAAGCCACTAACATCTTTAATAATAAAAAAGATATGTAATAACCCAAACTACATAATGAGATGTCTGAGAAAATTATTAAAAGTAAAGAAACACCAATATTTCCAAGCATAACACTGTCATCCGATACTTTTGAGTAGATTTATTTTCCAAAATTCAGAAAAATTCTTGATTTTCAAAGGAATAAATTATCTTGTTTGACTTTCTGTCCCATCACATAACTATGGTATGCCCACTACAGTTGCAGAAGCAGACTTGCCTCAAGCTAACTACCCAGAGAGGAAGACAAATTTTTCTTTACATTACACTGGTGTAACCATACAGACTTCTTCAGTTCTGCACCAGCATGGATTTCATACCCTTTAAAACAGTCATATATTGAGGAATAAGAACTATGAGAAATGATTGTTTGGTCCAATATGTTTAAATTCAAAGAACTCCACCTGCGTAAAATCTGAATTTGAGCAATTCATAATAGGATCTAAAACTGTTAAAAAATCAAAGTAGACACTGTCTTCTCTCAGGAACAAGCACATCTCAAAACAATCAAGACCTAAAAATGAAATGCATGAGTTATTTTGACTGCATACAAACTTAGACTACAATGATAAAGCTGAAGTTAATCAATTTAATTTACTTGTTAAAGTGCTTTGTCCTACACAAGAACTGCACTGCATTGACTTCTGTAGGAGCAATNCCAACAATAATCTTGAAAATCAAAACAAAACTCTGATGGATTAGAGCTATTGAATTAGAGCTATTGATAGCTGATATTCTCTCTGTTGTATGTCTACTTACAAGTATCACATTTAGAGCTATGAAACTCCTTGAAAATGGATCTTCCTATATCTTAAAGATACACAGAATCCTTCTCATGGCAGACGACACCTAAGTACACAAACATTCTTTGGTTCCATCAGCAAGTGCTAATGATAAAAATTTTAAGAGAAATTGTTCATAGTAATGGGAGTCTAGCTTGGGACAAACTCCATGTATTAAAGCAAAACACTCATTTCAAATGGATGTTTGTAGTTGATCCTAGTTTAGAAAAGTACAAGTCAATCTAGTTCCCATTTTTTAGCCAACTGGCACAGTATTTGCTTTTGCAGTTCAAACCTGACTGTATGGTGTGCCTTTATGGTAACTCTCAATATACTCCAAACTGCATCCTTGGGAATACTGCTCTGCTCTTGACAGCAAAATACCATTCAGCCGTATGAAACCTCACTTTCTAAATAAAGAACACCATGGTTTTAAATGACACTGATTATTCAACTAAGGTTACGCTTCTATTCCTAAATTGAGTTGTAATTATAAAGCAGAATTAATAACCAAATTTAATGAAAATCCCATTATGATGCAGCTAAGTAAATCAAAGCTTCCAAGCTGAAACTACTGTAAGTAAAATGACAGATGGTCACAATATAGTGGCAATACTACATTTGTGTCTATTTCCTCAGCTTTCTGGGGGTCTCAGCAGAAAGTTAGCTCCAAAATTACATTTTCTGTCCCCTCACTACCAAGCACAAGCCCAGAGACAGACCCACAGAGAGGGGAGGTTGACAAGTGAGGCTCCTGTTTGTCCTCAAGCCTGCTTCCAACCACAGTGGATTTCCCCCCGAAACCACATTCCCTCTGCTGAGGCAAAATCAGGCCTTTCGATTTCAGGTCATCCACCCCACATAAATCCAGAAGGCACAGGAGTCAAAAGAGACTAACTCTTAGACAAAGAGGAAAGTTATTCAGAGATACAGTCAGATCTCCTGTATCGCGCACCCACGGTCTTAATTGGGATCCGCGTAGCCTGACTTCCGTGTTGAATGGCGGCCCCTGCTGCTGTCTGCGCCACCACCGCCACCCGTTCCACCGTCCGTTCCGCCACCGCTGCCACCACTGTGGCGGCAGGTCGCGCATGCACAGTGGCGAAACGGGTCTCCTACATCACTAAAAAATCATGCCACTAAGATCTGAAGCCGCAATATGGGGGGGTGCGAAGTGCAAGAGAGCCAACTGTACAAAGTTTTTAATTCCCGTGGGCTTTTCCTCTTCTGGTACAGGTGGAACATGAAAAACAAAGTTACACTTTGGGGGGGTTGCATCTACCGGGATTAAAAGCTAGTAAGGAGGGAACTGTGAAAAGGAGGAAAGGAGTGTCTGATTTAGCCTAAATTAGGCATATATTCACTTCTGAATACACATGAAATCAAACAGACTCAAAGAGATAAGCTTTACTTTTATTAGGAAATGCTAAAAAAGGACTTCAATCGATCTTTTTCCCCCCCATTTCAACTAATTCTGCACAAGACCTGCAGACTAGTTATATACGAAGAGTTTTCTAAATTTTAACAAAAAAATTCTCAACCACAACAGCTNTTGACTTCTGTAGGAGCAATGAACACAATTTTTGTTATTAATCCTCAGATACGAAGACTAAATTATTTCTGTACGCTATAATAAAGCTTTTGAGTTTAGAGTTTTAGCTAGCCCAGTAATATGCTAGCACAGAAGCCTTGTTTCATGCCAGGAAAATGCATGTTCTGAATTTCCAGTGTAGAAATCTGACTATATTTATTTTATATATATA
>WEKX01001848.1:87313-103416 GCA_013390025.1 Pitta sordida
GCCGTATGAAACCTCACTTTCTAAATAAAGAACACCATGGTTTTAAATGACACTGATTATTCAACTAAGGTTACGCTTCTATTCCTAAATTGAGTTGTAATTATAAAGCAGAATTAATAACCAAATTTAATGAAAATCCCATTATGATGCAGCTAAGTAAATCAAAGCTTCCAAGCTGAAACTACTGTAAGTAAAATGACAGATGGTCACAATATAGTGGCAATACTACATTTGTGTCTATTTCCTCAGCTTTCTGGGGGTCTCAGCAGAAAGTTAGCTCCAAAATTACATTTTCTGTCCCCTCACTACCAAGCACAAGCCCAGAGACAGACCCACAGAGAGGGGAGGTTGACAAGTGAGGCTCCTGTTTGTCCTCAAGCCTGCTTCCAACCACAGTGGATTTCCCCCCGAAACCACATTCCCTCTGCTGAGGCAAAATCAGGCCTTTCGATTTCAGGTCATCCACCCCACATAAATCCAGAAGGCACAGGAGTCAAAAGAGACTAACTCTTAGACAAAGAGGAAAGTTATTCAGAGATACAGTCAGATCTCCTGTATCGCGCACCCACGGTCTTAATTGGGATCTGCGTAGCCTGACTTCCGTGTTGAATGGCGGCCCCTGCTGCTGTCTGCGCCACCACCGCCACCCGTTCCACCGTCCGTTCCGCCACCGCTGCCACCACTGTGGCGGCAGGTCGCGCATGCACAGTGGCGAAACGGGTCTCCTACATCACTAAAAAATCATGCCACTAAGATCTGAAGCCGCAATATGGGGGGGTGCGAAGTGCAAGAGAGCCAACTGTACAAAGTTTTTAATTCCCGTGGGCTTTTCCTCTTCTGGTACAGGTGGAACATGAAAAACAAAGTTACACTTTGGGGGGGTTGCATCTACCGGGATTAAAAGCTAGTAAGGAGGGAACTGTGAAAAGGAGGAAAGGAGTGTCTGATTTAGCCTAAATTAGGCATATATTCACTTCTGAATACACATGAAATCAAACAGACTCAAAGAGATAAGCTTTACTTTTATTAGGAAATGCTAAAAAAGGACTTCAATCGATCTTTTTCCCCCCCATTTCAACTAATTCTGCACAAGACCTGCAGACTAGTTATATACGAAGAGTTTTCTAAATTTTAACAAAAAAATTCTCAACCACAACAGCTAGAAGGCAAATAGTTCTTTGTAAAATTATGTCACTACTTCTCATAAGTATTCAAGCATGTTGACTTCATTGCTGAGATATACTAATGTACGATCTAGATGGTGCATGAGGGGTAAAATTATTTTGCATTCAGGTAAAGAATCTATATACAGTACACTCCAAAAATCAATGCATTGCTTCAACATTTGAAATCAAGCTGAAGGTAGGCAGATGCCCTGCTTATAAGGCACCAACCAATGTATGCCAATAGACAAATGTTTCCGCTCTGGTGTTTTGTGTTCAGATGGGTAAGAATCTTGTACTATTCATGTTTTGCAATAATTTCAGCTCTGTCAGTAAGAGGGATTCTCTGAATAATGTATGTAGTGCAAAAGAAATGAACAGATTTTAAATAAAACACAGAAATGCAAAGAGGAAAGAAAGACAACTATGTCCAAACTGATATAGATCAGATCAATTTTGCTAAACTAAAACAGATTATATTTGCTAAAGCAATCTGTTTCATAGGTATCCATGATTTGGAATAAAAACACTAATGTTCTGTACCTTTTTGAGGAAAACAAAAATGTGTAAAATAACAATTAAGTTAGCTTTTACACTGAACATAAAAGTTTATTGCAGTTCCAAAAGTACCCCTGAGTGAACATTCAGATATATGTATTTTATCTAGTATATTGAAAAAATACATTAAAGTTTTTCTAATGTTCCAGTGAGTTACCTGCTAATACGCCATGCATAATCCTTTGGAATAATCTGTATACTGTCCCTAACACATGCAAGGCACCAGGCCCTCAGTCTCCACAAGTAACCTCTGAAGCAAATGGAAACAGAAATAGAGGTAACCAGTCATGTCTTGGAGCTTTACGCTTGAACTCACATGAATATTCATCTCAGTACAGCAGCTCTAAGGCTTTTGTACTGTATGTTTGGGGACATGTACTTTGAGTAATTTCTACACAAACAGCAAGACCCAAAGCCACCATTTCAGCAGTTGAGCAAAGAGTTATAATTTCATATTGCCATGAAATCACTTAATTCAGAGCTTATGGTGGTGGCTTTTTAATTAGGTTAGAAAATCTCACACATCTGCGCTTTAGAAGCCTCTGTCAAGCCAGCAAATTCAATCACATGGAAGCCAGTGTCCTCCAGCTATCAGACAATTGATTTTTTCAGGATTTTGCTCATAAGGAACATGAGATATGTTCATTCAGTTGTCAGTCAGTTTGCCTACATTTCATTAGGAGAAGATTTGTTGTTTAACAAGTATCCTTCAGTATGAAAATGTTTTTATGAAGAAGTAGTCAGATTATTGGCATGAGACTGCAGAATATGAAATAAAGACAAACCTGGACTAATACAAAAATACGAGTGGGTGTAAGTGGCAAGTACAAACATAAATAAGATCTGTAGAATTATACCCATTTAATACAGACATGTACAGAATTACATGAGCATACACACAGACAAACATATAAATTTACTTTCCCTTTTCTTCTCTGCCTCCCTCCATACTGTAAAGATTCATCATTTCTAAAGCCAGTAAACTCTGGAACTCAAGCTGGGTTGAGGTTACAAATCACTATTTCTATAAATGACAGCAAACATAACAGGACAGGTTTTCCTCAGCTGAAACAATGCAAGGTAAACATAACCTAAAATGGTTGGAATGAGAGAATAATCTGCTAAAAATAGTCTAAATGAGCAAAGTTTGGGGCAAGCCCTTTTGAATCTATGGTGTTAGTCTTACACAGAGAAGTCGGCCAGTTTTAGACAATTTTAAATTTATGCAAATCAGAATTAATTCATTAACATTAAAATGGCAATACTGAGCAATACTTCTAATCCAAAAAGTAACAATAGCCTCAGAAATTATTTGTCAGAACTAAATGGGGAGGCAGAATCTAGAATAATTTACTTCACCTAAAATTACTGATTTTAATCCACAAAAACTGTAGTTCCCTGTCTCGTTAAAAATGAAAATTTAAAAAAGCCACTGTGTCACTTATTGTCATGGAATATATTATCAGTGCCTGCAAAATTAACATGCATTGCAATCTTTGCTCAATGAACTACACCTGTGTAGACCTGATTCCTTCAGGTTTCAAAGCATCTTTTGAAATGCTTTCACCTTATGGAATTTGATATCAATTTTCACGTTAAACACAACTCATACATTGCTTAAAATAGAATTCACACTTTATGGGCCGTCAGTCTTTCTTGAGTAAAATTAATAGAGCCATTTCGGCATCTCAGAAGCTTCTCCTTTTAAATAAGGGGGCAAGGTCATCTGAAACTTGGAGTACCAAAGACTCATATAAATAAATTTAGCAATCATTAAATAAATTATACATGAGAACTGTACAGTACATTGTATGTTAACATATTAAAAAATGCCATAGAGATGGCAGTGAGAAAGTGAAAAGAGACACAGCATGTATTTTAAAGGCACAATGAACACTAAGACATTCTCCAGTATGTTTCTATTTTAAACTTGCTCAGCAATGTTGTTTAGAGCATCTACTTTCAGAGGTAATTCACTCTTAAATGAAGAGGAGGGATTCAAAAACTTTAGAGCCATAGAGGAAAACCTATTGAGTACTGAAATATGAACATCAAAGTACTAATGTTACTACAGTCTTCAGCTTTGCCACACTGTATACCACTGTCTTACATAATAACATGAATTCCTTTTAAGAAGCCAGACATACATGACAATAAATAGAAAAAATGCTTTGCCACTCTCAGAGATTAAGCAGTATTCAGCATGTGTTTTAATGACTGATAAAGACCCAGAGGAGACTGAATTGTAGGAAGTCCAGCTAATTATACTATGTTTTAATAAAAAATAAATAAATTAAATGATACCTCATTTGTTAAGGGCATGTCTTGCTGTTTCCCTCTCATTGTGCATGTGCATCTGTGTGTATGCTGGTGTGTGTTTATAAAATATATAGTAGGAAGGGAATATTTGTTCCAGTTGAGGTGGTCTGTGAAATCAAGTAGATCAGATACTAACTTGATTTGGCATCAATGTATGGATGCATAGAGACATATCCACAGGATGTATGCATTACGAAATGGTAAGAGACATTTACAACCTAGAATATAAGAGCAGGGCTGCCTCAAGTGACATCACCAGATCAACTGCAGCAGCAAGCAACTAAGATATATTATCCTGCACACCACCGCTTCCCTGTCTCCTTTACAGCCATTAGAAAAGCATTTGTGAGTACAAATATTATATTTCCAAATACACACAAGGCACACCATGCACAAAAGGGAGCAAGAGTAACTGAGGGGTTTATCGACTGATTGAGACATTCACAATTTTTCTTTACAACAACAAAATTCATCTCCATAGAAACCGGGAAGCACAAAACTACAGTAATAACAAAAGTAAATGTCACATCAGGTTAGTCAGCAGAAGGCAGGAGAGGGGATTTTGCTCCAGTTAGGAACTAACAATGACCGCTGCCCCTTTTGCTCTTCTTCAAAGGGTATCTGTACAAAAGGCAGACTTACTATTTACAACACAAGATAACGATGTGATTCTCTGTTCTTTCCACTGCAATTTACCCATAAACTGGTCAGATTAGTGGAATGTTTACTTACAGGCATTTGTTACAGCGAAGCTGTTAGCAGTTTCAATGTTGTCTACATGAGGAACCAAATTAAAAGGTGCTTCGGATGCATTTGGGCTGGTGTTATGAAGAAAGATTGCTAACCGAAAAGCAGTATATTCCTGATCTGTGTTCCTGATGAAGAGACCACCTACAAAAAACAGGAAAAAAAAAAAAAAAAAGAAGCAGGATAAATCATTTGGAAACTACATACTAGTATCTTGCGAGACCAAGCAACTGTCTCTCTCAAAGCTGCTCGCTAAGGTAAGTCCTAAAGACTTTAATGGATAAGGAACTAATTGTATTCATAATCACAACCACTACCTTTAAATCACTGTCCTCAATTGATTTTAACCTCCCTGATGCATTCATGCCTCTTTTCTGACTTCTCAGTTTCTAGCCTTTCATACATAAATACCCAGATTTGTCATGATTACAGTGACCTTTTAAAGTGTTTAACCTCCATCTCCCTGATACCGAACACACTGGTAAATCAGCTGCTCAACAACCTCTCACACTAAGTAGCGGGCTGATTAAGGGTAACAATGCTTTCTGAATAAAAAAAAGGAAGAAAATACAAACTCAGTGTAGAATCATCTGCACTGAAGAGGAATATAATGAACTTTGCTCCTCTGCAGCCATGTGCAGGCAGGGAGCAGCTCAGCCTTATTAGCAGCATCTTTACAAGTCCACGAGAAATGATGCAGTGATGGAGCTGAGCCGGAAAGAATTCAGATTGCTGCGTCCCATCCGAAAGATGTTCGAAAGGAGAGAAGCAGGAGGAGACGGAAAAGGGGTGAGAATGGGGCACAGGACTACATGGAAACACCTACAAAATCCTAAACTTCCCAACTACAGAAGGGAACGAAGGACAGCGCTGCCTTTTATCCCACATCCCTGCCGGCTACCGCAACCTCCGATGCACAGGACTCGCCATCCCTCCGGGAGTCAGGCAAAAGCGCGATGGGACTGAAGCAGCCAAGGGGCATCAGCCCCGAGACCCTGCTCTCCCGTGCCGATATCGCACACCCGGAGCTGGAACGAGTTCTGCAAAAGACGATCATCCCACCTCCCGCATGCTAACGCACACATATTTACACACACAGGCACCCGGAGGCACACATACACAAACACTTCGTGAAGGCATGGAAATCGAATGGTGCTGGAAGAGAAATCTACAAACTGCCTTCAGAGCCTTCTTTCCAACTCACTGCTCAAAGGATTGAACCCCTGGACACATACACCCCACTGCAGCGCTTACCTATTTGCACGCTGCTAGGAAAAGCTCCCATTGCTAGTCCCCAAAAGCCAGAAAACAACAAGACAAGCTGTCTGCAAATTATCCTCATCTTCTCTTCTGCCTCTCTGTCTCGCCTTCTCCCGCTCGCTCGCTGGATGCTGCTCAAAGAGGCATCGAGGGCGAGAAGGCTACACACAAAATCAGGAATTAAAAAAAAAAAAGGAAGGGGGAGAAAAAGAGAGGTTTCCTCCTTTTCCTTTTCTTTTCTTTTTTCTTTTTTTTGTGGTTCTGTTTTAGTATATGTTTGCTATCCTCTCCCGCTTGCGCTCTGTCTCTCCCGCGGCTGCCGCTGCCGCTTCAGCAAGCCATGCTGCCGCGGCGGATTTTTCCCGCAGTCTCCATCGCCGGGGAGCGGTTTGTGTCCGGCTGCAAATGTTGCACATGCAGAAGATGGTGGTGAGGAGTTTGGCGGCGGGGGGAGCGCCTGCTGGAGGCGCGGCGCGGGCGGACNCGCCGCCAGACCCACGCGGCTCTTTGTGTGGGTTTGAGGTTTTTATTTTTGTGCCTGTGTGTTTCGTTTCTTCCCAAATCCACCCCCCCTCCTTTTTTTATTCAGTCCGCTCGCCCACCTGCGGGCGCGCAGCGGCGCGGAAGTTTGTGCGGCGGGCGCAGAGCGGGAGGGCCGGGCAAGGTCAGTGCCCCGGGGAGGCACGGCCGCCGCAGCCCGTCAGTGCGCGGTGTCATGAAGTACCAGTTATTATTAATGAAGGTGGCGGGGCGGACCTGCGTGTGCTAAGCGGCTGCGGAGAGGGGGGACACGGCTGGGCAGGGCTGGGCCCCCCCGTACCCCGGGGGGCGCTCCGCGGGACCCCTCCGCGCTGCCGGGCTTTGCGGCAGAGCACGGATCGCAGGGAGGAGAGCAGGGATGCGCTCAGCGCTGGTGGGCACTCATGCCAAAGGGAGGGAGAGCAAATGAAAACTTCGCTGTTCTATGCCGCCGCCTTCTCTCTCTCTCTTTCCCCTCTCTCTTTTTTTTTTTCCCACTTCATATTTTTAAGTGGGGAAAAAAATAATGAGGCTTTTTGTGTGTGTTTAGACCCCCTTTTTTTAGTGCCTTTGGATTTTCCTTTTCAAGCCTTGAAAGTTTCCCAGAGGAGCTGCCAGAAGTCTGGGACTAATGCAGTTAATAATTAAAAGATATATATAATAAATGATAGGTAATGAAATCATCCAACAATGGCTGTATGTCAGAGAAGGGAGCTTCTAGTTTCACATCTGGCTTTCCAGAGATACTTCTGTCAGTCACAGGGAATGATGAGAGTTAGAATAGCATAATTTTACAATGTTAATTTGCAATAGGAAAGAATATTGATTTCTAAGGTGAACCTTGTGACTCTGCTTTGAAACACACACATTTGCTCTAAGATCAGAGTTTTGCCTCTTTTCACTCAGGTTTACTTTTTTATCTCTGTCTCTCTGTATCCTCAAGCTCTCCTGTTTTTATGGTGAAAGACAACCACTTTGGTTTCTGCAGATTTGTGAAGAACAATTGTGAGATCCTCAGCAGCATCTACTACATACTCAGAAGAATAGACGAAGAACATTGAACACAGAGATAGGTAGATAGACAGTCTGAGTTATCAACATGGACATGTGCAACTGTGTGCGTGACTGTGTGCATGTGTTTGGTAGTGTGTGGAGTTCCTGTCAATAAATTAATTTCAGAGAGTTTTCATTGCAGATCAATGACAAGCAGACTTCACCTGCATTTTAGAACACTTATTCTTTTATGTTTCGGTAAATCATCTACTTCCGTTTATTTTCCCTCTACCTATTCTAGTCCTTCCTTTGAATCTGCAGGCTTGTGCTTCACCTTATTTACCCATGGCTTTTTGTGACCTTTGCTTTTGCTCTTCACTGATATTCTTTTTTTATTGCTTGCTTTTCCTGCTCTATCTTCCTAAATTGTCCCCAAAATTTGGTTTCTTTTTTCCTTTATCCTTCACTTTTTGACTTAGTAAATCCAAGTAATAAGAAATGATAACTGGGTAATATTTCCGTGTTTGGCTGGTTCTTTGCCACTAGGTGCAAGTGAACTTGGAAACATGTAAAACATTTAGCTAATTTGATGGCACATACTTGTGTGAACTCATGCCAAATATGTATTAAATACTAGGATTTTAGACATACTTCTATTATAGTGGAAGAGCAAGTTGCTGCCTACCACCCAAGCTGAGGAATATGCTTTGATCTTTTTAAAATGCAATGGTAGCATGTTCATTTAAATTTAATTTGAGAGTCCACAAGGAGCATACAGTAGTCTATTCTGATCTAACCTAGAATCTCACCAAGCAGTTCCTATATCAAGTTTGTAATTTCTGTTGGAGTTTGAACATATATATTTTAGTGAAATATCCAATCTTGATTTAAAGACTTCAAGAGACAGGAAATCCATCACTTCCCTGGGTAAGTTGTTCTAGTCGATCTCTACTCTCATTTGTTAAATCTTGCATTTGTCTAGCTTTGGCTTCTAATGTTGACTGTCAGAGATGAACTCAGTATTCCTGTGATGGTATCACTCAGGACTGCTCCTAGAAGTAATCCCATTCTTTACTTGACACGCCCTTGGTCAGGCAGCTCAGGATCATTTTTGCAGCCGTGGAAAGCTGAGGAAAGAAAGGGGATGAGGCCATACTACAGCAATTTTGTTTAAAAGACACAAGAAAAAAAAAAAGAATTGCAGTGTCAAAGGGGAAGAATCCCATTTCAGTAAGTCTTAAGAAGTGAATGGCAGATATCAAGTAACTGGTCACAGTGCTTGTCTTGCAGAAAAACTGGAACAGAATTGGTAACAGGGGTATAACCAAGATTAAGGCTGGAGGCAAGGAAAGGTGAGGTAAGATTTTAGACTCGCTGCTGCTCTGATGGGTTAACGTCTGGCTGCTGAGTGCTCACCAAGCTGCTCTAATTCCCAAAAGGACAGGTGGAGGAAGATAAGGTTAAAAAGTTCATGAGTCGTGGTAAAGGCAGGGAGATCACTCACTGGTTACTATCACAGGCAAAACAGGCTCAACTTGGGGAAAATTAATTTCATTTATTGCCAATTAGGAATTGAGTAGAATGATGAGATACAAGGACAAAACTATAGACCTCCACATACACTCCCTCTTTCCAGGCTCAGCTTTACTTCTTTCATGTATTTTCTGCCTTCTCATCCTGAGTCATGGAGAGGGGTGAGGAACAAGGGTTCTGGCCAATCTGTAACACTTTAGTGCTCCTTTCTCCTCATACTTTTTCCCTGCTCCAGTGCGGGTCCTTCCCACTCGGGACAGTTCTTCAGGAACAGAGAGTTCCAGTGTAGACTCTCCATGGAATGCAGCTCCTGATAGCAAATCTTCTCCAGCAGGGGCTCTCTATGTACTGCATCTTCCTTCAGGCATCTCTGCCTGCTTCAGCATGGGGTCATCCAGCAGTGTTGATACCTGCTCCATCATGGTCTTCACCAAAGTGTAAGGGAGAATCTTTGCTCTGGCACCCAGAGCACCTCCTCTTCCTTTATTGTCTTTGATGTCTGCAGGGCTATTTCTTTCCTCTTTTTCTCAGTCCTCTCTCACACAGCTGCTGTGCAGTGGTTTTTGCCCCTTTTGTAAATACGTTATCCCAGAGATGCCACCAGCATCACTGACGGGCACAGCATTGGGCAGTAGATGAGCCTATTTTGGATTTGGATGGAACTGACTCTGTCTGACATGATGGCAGCTTCTGGTGTCTTCTCACATAGTCCACCCCTGCAGCACACCCTCCTCCCCACCACCCATGCTACATCAACCCAATACAGCTGTAAACTTCCTGGAAAGAGGAGATGAAAAGAAAGAGCCTGTGTGTGTCTTCCCCGTGGCAGCTGGAGAGTTGCTGCATGAAGCTGCTTCTGAACTGAGGTCCCAGGCTTCCCCTAATTCCCCTCAGGCAGACTGTGAAGGTTGTGGTTGGTGGTTAGGGGAAGGAGGGACAGAGTTCTGAGTCCTACGAAGAAATATGTAAGAAATTAAGAAACTTTTGAAACATGTTTTGTTGTATGTATCAATAGTATAGAAATGAGAGTCTAGAGCGGGTCTGTCTAGGGAGTGCTGGCTGTTGAATGCTTGCTTTGTTTGCCGTAGGGCACATAACAGCTTGTGCTGGCCTTGGCTGGAGGCCACCACTAGAGAGAGGACTCACTCTTCAGAAAATCAGCTGAGAGGCTGACTATCTGCTGCAGCCCATGAATGACTCCTGCTGCAGAAGATGCATGAATATGACTTTTTTCCCCCTCTGGCAAGGCTTGGAAACCTTTGGCTATTTTCTTTATCAGATAGTCTTGTGCTTGAACAAAATGTATGTATGAGAAGACCCTGCAGGAACTGGAAGAATATGATAAGATTTACACTAAAGAAGAGATGAAGGTTCTATGTTAGCTAGGAGGAAAAATGCAGAGGAGATACCAAAGGCATTTACCTTCTTGGAATCCCAGAGGAAAAGCGGGACATGAAAGAGACAGTCAGTTTGCAGAATTTAGAGTTTGTGAGGCATATGTAGAAGTTAAATATCTACATGCTGAAGTAGCAACTTTGATTCATATTTTTATGTTCTTGCATCCAAAATGCCGTCTATTAAAAGAGCGTGTCATTATGTGTCTGGAGACGTTCTCCTCCCTCACGTTCTCTCTCCCTCATGTTCTTTATGAGGGAGAGGACATCTTGATTGAGAAGGGGAATGTAAAGCTGTGCTAATTGTCAAGGTCACGTTGTGACAATTAGTAGTACAGAGAAGTGGAAAGGAGAAGCGCAATCTCACTAGCAAGACACATGTAAGTGAAGATCCATCATCACTCATCCTCGCCAGGTTCCAGGTGCACAGAGGTAGTGACAGCATGAACACAGCACCCTGTCCCTGTTTGCCAGTGCTCTTAATGAGCTGCTTCAGAGTAGGCAAATATCTGTGCCACAACAGCTTCTCATGGCTCAACCATCTGGGCACAGAGATCTGTCCCCAAAAAATATTTAGTCATATGGATTAGCCTTGCTTCAAATGCAATTCTCATTGCAGCTTTCACTGTGTGGTCACTAGAAATGGTTCAGCAATAAGTGATGGCAAAAACAATTGACTCAACACGTTGTCCTTTCTTAGTCCTTTCTTGCCTAATGAAATATTGTAGCTCACATATCTGTCAAATAGATCCCTTGGACGGTAAACTCTGGGGCAAGGCTGTGTCTTTTGTGAAGTGCTTAGCAACTTTAGGGAAAAAAATAAAATACAAATAATCTATGTAGGAACTTTTTACACTCCCCTCTTTGACATGGTCTCACATGATGTTTTGAAGAGATACCACCAGTACTGAATAGATTAGCTGTGGACCAGAACAAGATACAGTTTCCTTTCAAGAGCAGCACTCATTTTCAGAAAATCACTTTACAGCAATTTTTACATTTTGCAAGATTTTTGTTGTCACACTTCCATTCTTACTAATTTTCATTCACCTAAATTCTGGGATAGAAAGAACAGTTAATTTTTTTTTCAATAGTGCTTCTCTTTAAGAGTGTTATTTTGATACAAAAACAACTGGCATTACATCTGGCTTTGAATGTGTTCATGCACTGGTCCTACTCCTTTCTAGCGTGCTGCATGCTAGCATTGTTTGCAAACTTAACAACTTTAGGAAATAAAAGGGATATTGCAAGAGACCATGACCATGAAAGGAGAATTTGTTATGATCATCCTGTGGAAAGTGAAAAATCCTGATTATAACTTAAATCATTCTCATATCAGTCAGGATTATTTCTATTAAGAAAAACGTGGTAACAATGATTTAATTAAGAACTGCCGTATTAATTTATATGCCATATCCGTTTATAACAGTATCGTCTGTGCAACATTAACTGATACAGATTTATTAGGGAAGAGTATGAGAAGCTAACCAGTCCTTCATTTAAGGGATTTTGGAGAGGTTCTTTCTTACTGAGTCCTGTCACTGCCTGACAGGGAGTTAAGGTTTCTAAACTAAAGATTTTGTAGAAAGCCTTGTGTTGAAGAGTTGCGTACTGTTGTTATTTATTTCCTTATACTTAGTCCCAGTCTCTGCAGCATCTAATGCAAATAAGCTGTATAATCCCATTCTAAGAAAGTAATTTATTTAGGTTTTTCTAAACATTGTTTTATAGTGACTGTTCCTTGGCACTTCTCTAAGGAATAAAATAAAAGTAATTAAAAAAAAAGGATGTGAAAATAGTTTACCTTGGCATATCATCCATGTTTTTTTATACCTTTATAATATCACCCTTCAGTCACCTCTTTCTGTCTTCCTATATCCTATAGTCTATACTGCATATCAGTCTTCCCTGCCACTATTCTCTCCGATGCATCTTATGGCTTTCTGGAAAACCGGACACACGGAACACGACACATATTTTTCAAGGGTAAAATTAGTTTCTATTGCACTCATTTCTTTTTATAATCATTCCTAAAATGCTTGAGAAAGTACAAAAGTTTGAAACAGTGTTTCTTTCCTAAGTACAGGTTACTGTAGTAGTAAATGCCAGGCAATTCTGAGGGATGGCACAATTTTCTCATCAATTAGAGGTGTGCGTGTGTGGAAAATGTACGAACTTAAATTCATTCCACGTAAGCCCATCTGGTCTTGTTTATTCAGGGAATAAAGATCAACTTTTACTAATGCAAAGGTCTGCCCATCATTTAGAATAATTCTTCAACTAAAAATTAGTTATTGCTGGTCTTCTAGGTACTGTACAGCTTGGACCAACAGTCAGTAAGCTTACATGAAATACTGTTTAAATGTAATTTGTTCTCATTTTTTATACTTATTCATTTGACTACTTTTTTTAAGTAGCAAAGGAAGGGTTCTTCTGGCTATATTTGAGGAGTCTGGCTAGAAATCACTCATACTGCAAAGTCTGGTCATTCACAGAATCACAGAATCACAGAATATTATGAGCTGGAAGGGACCCACAAGGATAATCTAGTCCAACTCACCATCTAACACCCGTAGGGAGACCGAGAGCACATCGCAGGGCATAACACCATTCCCTGAAAAGGAGGGTACAGATTAAGAAAGGTCATTGACCCATATGTCCCTCTACCGTGGACAGGAGGCATGCATGTGGGCCTTCTGAATCATGCTGTGCTTAAAAATTGCCTTTCTTATCTGGGAGTAGGATGTTGGTTCTAAATCTCCTAAGTAAACAACATCCATAGTAACAATGACACCCCGCCTTCAGTTGAACGCTGTAGTGAAAGTGAAATCAGTGTGGAATGAGATGGGAAGTAACCAGAAGAAAATGAAACAGAAACTCGATTTAGATAATTACAGATATTTGGAATGTGAATTCTAATGAATAAAAATTAGTTTTCCTGAAACAAAGAAAAGCAAACAAACACCTGCATCTTTGGATTGCTGTATTAAAAAAATCCAAAAAACAGACACCCCCCCCCCAAAAAAATTACACTATTTCTGTTAAAAAAAAAAAAAAAATTTCCTCCCTTCCAACCCCACCCCTAATATTTTTTTATCTTTGGGGGTTTTGTACTGATAGTTGAAAAATTTTTTTCGTTTTCTTACCAGTTCTCATGAAAATGTTTTACCATAACCTCTGTGACATTATCTAAACAGCAGAGTGAGGAAGGTGTCAGAACAATATAAAGAATGGCCTCTGTTCACTACCCAGAACATTTTGCTGTATTGACCTAATTGTGATTTCCTGTAAGAAACACTCAGAAGTTCACCTTTGTTTGAAGGCAATAGTTTTTAGCTCATTTCTCTTGTTCACCTCCCTAGTGCTGTCATCTGCATGAGGGGGTGAGCTGGTTTCTGTGTGGCTTGTGCCGCCACTTTGGCTCCAGCTGCAGAAGCCTCAATATTGATAATGCTGGATGGGTGAAAAGGACACTTACAGATCCAGGGGGGCAAAAGAGAATGTTGAAATTGCCAAAAAGAAGCTTCTGCCCTGTATTTTTAATTCATAAAGTGAAGAACATTTTCTAAAAAGTATTTTAAGCATGATAAGCAGGAAACCTTCAATGTTATTTCTGCAAAATCAGATTTGTAGAATGTAACTACAGATTGATACACTGAATTTCTAGTAAAAATTAGTTTTAGTGAGGTTTATTGCCAATAGAAATTATACTTTTCACCTACATCCTGTGGTCTTGTCTTAGCTTTCCCAGTTCCAAACAGATCTGTATCTGCATGAAAGAGAAGTATACTGCCATCATACCATATATAATTTTGTATCAAAGCATTGGTTACTTACATGAAGATATATCTCAACTTCTGGGAAAAAAGAGCAAATAATGTAGTGCTTTTCTTAAACACACGCACACACTATTTTCTGCTTTATTTTCACGTTAATTAAAACTCATACAATATTGGCTGGATGAGAAGATGCATTTTTAGCCCACAGTTTTGGCTGTTCTGTATTCAAACTTGTGCTATTCTCTCTATGGTAGGGTTAAAGTTTGTCTCAAATAAATCTGTCTCTTTGGCTCAGCTCTAGCTGGCTTCGAGCCCCCCTCACCCCACCCTACAAAAGCTGCAGACTAGATAATTGCTGTCACTCAGCTATGGCCATGTGCTGTGTTTGCAGAACCAGAATCTGTTTTCCTAGAATCAGAACAGTCTTTGATGCCTTAAATGCTGCAAGCATACTTGGTATTTATTCAAAAGTATAAGTTCATGCAAGTATTCAGATAGCCAAGACATGTCTGGTTTTATCCAGTTGTTTCTTCTTAAAAATATATATAATGAAAATGCATTATCCAACATCAAGGTGAGTATGTCTGTTGAATTACTAGGTAAAGTTTTATGAAGCAAATCAGTGCTGTAATTTTGTCATCTAGGGGTAAAATCCCTCTAAATCAAGTTTTAAGCTGTTGGTTTATTTAGTATTTGATATACAATGATTCATACTCTCTGAAGCTAGGGATTATTGGTAGAAAGTTTATGGGTGCAGCATCTTTTAAAATAGGTCAGATTTTGTCCTAATAATTGATACTTATAAACATTACCCAACATACATTTTATGTTAACTTTCTCAGGCTTTTCCTGTGCTAAATAGCACCGTAACCTCTAATTAAGCACAAGGAAAGGAGGGGTGGCTTTAGGGGAAAAAAGTGCTACTTTGTGAAAGGGTGAAATTACCTAACCTTATGTCACTTAAAGCGCTCTTTTTAAAAAAAATCTATAATTTGTCCTTACTAAAGCACATCATGTGGTCATTGAATCAGAAGTGTAGGGATGGAATAGATTCCAAAGGTTACATAGTCCAGTCCTCTGGCTCTGTGGAAGAATCAAATACGCTAGAGCTTCCTACAGTGATTTTTGTCTGGTACTTTTTTTTAGAATTTCTGCCACAAGCTTCTCTGAGGGTGTCCTGTTCAAGCTTTTGCCTCTCAATTTTTTTGTTAATATATGACCTATATAGTTTTTACTGCAAGTTATGCTGGGTTCTTTTTGTCTTTCTTTCACATGAACAATTGCTAGCAGTTGATCTTTCTCTTTCCTATTAACAATCTTCCATATCCAATAAGATCTATCAAGTCTTTTCCTGCCTGGACTAAAAGAAGCCTTTTTCTGCAGTCTTCCTTCATGCTCACACTTCCTGAGCCCTCTTCTCTTTCTTGCTACCTTCTGTTGTATTCTTTCCAGAGTGACTATATATGTTTTGGAGTATGGCACTGAAAGCACTGCTTCAACTGTGTGCTCCCTGAAAACAAGTAGAAGAAAATGATCCATATCTTACCTACAAAATTCTTGACAACAGATTTTCTCTTTCCTTCTCTTGCAGTAATACTGCACTGTTGACTCACAAGTATTTCTAATGCACTTAAACTTTCAGGTCCTTCCTCCTCATTTTGAATTTCAATTGTTAATTTCTCCTTACTAGTTATTTCATTCTGAACTCTTTTTTTAATTGTTATTTTTAATTCTAGTTTATTTCTTAATTACAACAGTTCTGAATTCTCAGGTTGTTCTCCAGACTTCTGTAACACTAACGCATCCTGGTTTCATCTACTTTTTTTTTTTTTTTTTTT
>WEKX01001848.1:117492-146892 GCA_013390025.1 Pitta sordida
ATATAATGGAGGAAAGTATAATTAGCCTTACTGAAATCTGGCCAGACAATGTCCATACTCTCCTCTCATCTACCAAGTTTGAGTTCACCCTACAAGAGTGCCTACTCTTGTTAACAAGAGGCTAGTCATTACTTTTGGACTTCACTGAGTTGGGATTTACAACTAAGGCTACCAATAAGATGCATGTCTGTTTTGTGGAAGAACTCTAAAATAAGTTTTGTACCTCATAAAGAGTCTAGCTCACATTGTTAAGCACCTATATAAAGTCAAGGAATTATTAAGGTTGAAAACACCTTTAAGGTCATCAAGTCCAATCATCAATGCAGCTTCACCATTGAACCATGTCTTCAAGTACATTATCCTTGTATTTTTTTAAACATTTGCAGGGATGGTGATTTCCCTGGGCAGTCTGTTCTAATGCTTTACCACCCTTTCCATGAAAAAAAGCTCCTACTATCTAATCTAAGACTTCCCTGGTGCAGCTTGGAGCCATCTCATCTTGTCCTATCACTTTTTACTTGGGAGAAGAACCTGTCCCACACCTGTTCACAACCTCTTTTCAGGTACTTGTAGAGAGCAATCAGTTCCCTGCTGAGCTTGCTTTTCTCCAGGCTGAACACCTCTGACTTCTTCAGCTGTTCCTCATAAGATTTACACTCCATTCCCTTCCCCACCTCTGTTACCCTCCTCTGGAAATGCTCCAGCACTTTAATGTTTTTTCTCGTTGTCAGGGCACAAAAACCAGACACAAGATTTGAGGTGCAGACTCACCAGTGCTGAGTAAAGGGGGCCAGCCCCTGCCGTGGTGCTGCTGCCCACATTATTGCTGATACAATTTTGATATGTAATACCTTGCAACAGAAATACCATGAGTATGTCTAACCTACCTGGAGCCCTTCCTACATTTTAACCTTTCATGGTACCCTGTGTCATTAATTTTACAGTTACATTTTATTTCATTTTCATTTAATGTTTGATCTATACTTACTGCCTGATAATTTCCCTAGTTGTCTTGCTATGATATATATAGAGACATATCCTTCTTCCTTTTATATGTTGAGTGATTTTAAACATCTTTCCAGTAAAAACATTGTATTTCTTTTCTCTGTTGAAGTCTATAGAGATTCCTGTCATGCACAAAGTGTGTAAATCTTTCATAACTGCATGGAGCCTCCTCTATTGGAGTGGGGCAGGTGCCCAGCTGTGCTGGGAGCGAAGCTGCCACCGCGCCCACCGCGCCTGCCCTACCCAGAGTGGAGCCACCACTGCCACGGCTGTGCCGGGAGCGGGGTAGCCGCCGCCGCGCCCACTCTGCCAGGAGCAGAGCCACTACGGCAGCTGTGCGTGTTGATTTGCATATTCATGACTACCTAATTGAATATTCATGCATGCCAGGTCGTGCATGCGCAGTTGTGAAAAGGGACCTCCTTAATCGCTGAAAAATCATGCCGCTGAGATGTGAAGCTGAGCTGGGCTTACACAGGGTCAAGGCTTTTTCTACCTCTCACTCAACTCAAGATGTTGCGAAGGGGCACAGCTGTGACAGGTGACCCCAATTGACCCAAGGAATATCCCAGACTGTATGGCATCATGTTCATCAATAAAGAGCTGAAGGAAGAGGATGGAAGGATATTTGCAGTGATGGCATTTGCCTTCCCAAGTCAACATTAGGTGTGATGGAACCCAGCTTTCCAGGAGACGACTGAACACCTGCCTGGCCATGGGAAACGGTGAATGTATCCCTTGTTTTGCTTTCCTTGTGTGTGCGTATTTTGCTTTAACTATTAAACCATCTTTAGCTCAACCTATGAGTTTTCTCACTTTTCCCTTTCCATTTTTTCCCCTACCCCATTGTGAGGGAGGGAGTGGCTGTGTGATGCTTAACTGCCTACTGAGGTTAAATCATATCAGACCTTTCCTCTGGGTGAGTCAAAATCCAAGGACGTTTATCCACTTCTTTTAAAGACAACTTTTCTTATTTGCCCAGAACTTAGTATCTGCTGTCAATGCAAATAGTTGAAAAGGAAGCTTATCTGTTCTTTGGGGGAAAATATGAAATTTTGCAGTGTTCTGAACTGTTTGCTTACATGATATAAGGGGGGATCTTTGCTCATATTTGGTCTTCCTAACTGGAACAAAGGTCTCTTTTTTCTTACTTGATCAGGACCTTACACATGAGGTTCATGTTTCCTGTAGCAGAACTTTTGATAAAATATTTGTTGAATTAGATTAGACATTTTCTGAAACAAAGACGTGCATGAATAGTTCTGTTTGCAGCAGAGATCCATTTCCTGGTAAGAAATAATTAAGAAATTGGTAGGATTTTATTCTATGGTTTGGTTTGGGTCTTTTTCCTGACCTAAATTTATGGGGTTTTCTTAGAAACCTCCAGGAAAATAAAATGTGCTCAATATCTTGTAAAAAAAAAAATCCCATTTAGGAGAGTCTATACATTTGAATAATTTGAAATGGCCTTTTTAAGTGTCATGATAAATGTTTAAATTTTTTTCTGCATATTCATCTTCTGTCTGCAAAGCCTTGGTTTCATCATCACCTCCAAGGGAAAGAAACCAACAATTTCACAAGATCAATCATTTTTCTTCTGGTGCAGAAGCCATTGCACATGACGGTGAGTACTGGTCCCTGGCCTTACATTCAGCCATATTTCTCAGGTGTTTCTTATGTCTGCTCACATCTGCAGTGCCATTAGATGTTGCTGCACTCAAGAGATGTTTACACCATATGTATTTGCGTCGCGAATTGCAAGTCTCTCCTTATGAGCACATAGCTCTCAGACCTACTACACACACAGCTTTAGGTTTTTTGCAGTTTATTGAGTCATCCTGCAGCTATTAGCAGAACTGATGACTTTTTCTTCAGGATTAAGGAGCACAACTAACATATTTAACATAGTTAATGAGATTATTTTCTTAAGTTTAGATTTATCTTCTTGGGAACATTTTTTGACCTTAGATAACAACAAGAAGAGAAAAGCAAGTGGAAGGCGTTGACTGTATTTTCTACTGGGCTTGTACTTAAAAAATTGGTAGATGACCTGGAATATACAGTTGAGGGTTTTGTCTGGTTCAATTATTTCAATTCCAGGAAAAGAGAAAGTATGTAAAGTTGTGTCACCTGAATTATAACATTTTTTCTAGCTGAGATCTTTTTAATCCATTTTTACACAGTAAAATCACCATAAAAGTATTGGCACTCCTCTGGAAATCCATCAGAAGAGTGTTTCTGATCAAGTCAAGTGCTGGAGTCTCCCAATATAGAACGTGTTGAGATACCATGGTGATTGTATCTGTAAAAATCTTTATCCTGTCAAATTTCAGGGATTAAGAGCAAACACACTCTGCAGTAGATCTTACCTTGTGAAAAGTCTTTAGTAGGAAAAATGACTGTAGGACATAAATACTGTAATTTTCTTCATGTGTCTGAATTCACTCTACCATGTAGGCTGTTCTGAATGTCACAAGAGTTGGACTGTAGAGACCAAGAGCTGAACCGAAACTCCAACACTCTTGTACTATTTTCTGGGAGGTTTGTAATGAAGTGCTGGAGATTAAGGCTAATTTTTTCTGTGTATCTGATCTGTCATTTCTTCAGGTTTGTTGCTACGAAATTCAGTGAACTCCTTGAACCAATATGAAGTGTGGCATCTACAGGAAAACCCTGGTCTTTAAACTCAAGCTTACTGCTAACCGTGTGCTTTCCTAATCAGGGTCACCTCCAATTACATATTGGTTCCTCCTCTACCCACCACATCAAATAGAAGCTTGTTCCGTAAGCTCAATACTCTCATAACAGAATCCTTCTTCTAATTTTCGACCTGAATTTCTGTCAGGTTTGCATTTTGCCTTGTGTTAGTCTGTCTTTCAGTTTATGCTGGTTTTCTACCTCTATACTGATTCTCTTTCCTTATGACACCATCCTACTTCATCTTCCTACACTGTGCCTTCATTCCTTCATTCTGTGAAAAAATTGCACATAATTTCTCTCCACATCACAGCCTTCATTTTGGTAAAATGAACAAGACATGGTCTTTAGGTAATCCCTGTAAAGTCAACTTTTCTTATTTCCCTGTTCGTGGTATGAGATCTTCTCTCCTGGTTTTGCAATTTTTACTCCCCTTTTTTTGAGTGAGGATAGATAGAACTTTATGGAGTTTTCAGATGAAATCTCATGAGTACTTAGTGACATGGTCTAGCTGGGGGGTGTAGGGCTGGATGTCCCTGGGTCCCTTCCGATTCTGTGGCTCAGAGTGGCCTGCTAGACTGTGAGGGATCTGGGATGTGCTCTCGGTCTCTGTACGGGTGTTAGGTGGTGAGTTGGACTAGATGATCCTTGTGGGTCCCTTCCAACTCATAATATTCTGTGATTCTGTGTGATTCTGTGAATATACAATGGCTTTAGTATTTCCTGAGCCTCTGAAAATACTTTTTCTAATATACTCTACTGCTGTACCTTTTTTTTTTCCTTGAAATTTAATATTATATCTCTTGGGTGAGAGAGATTCTAACATTTGTCTTTTACCCTGATTTGTGTTATATCTAGTTCAGTAGGTGCTAGGGACTTAGGTCCTATCGTAACATTTAATAATAAAATTTATTAGTAGTATCAATGAAATGTGTCTCTCATTACTTGAGAATGTTGGTGATATGCTTTATTAATCCTTGGTAACCTCATTTTTCTCTGTGTTTTCAGTTCATTTGCTTCTCATTCATACTGAACCTGCATGTGTTCATTTCCACAATTTCACTTCTCTGCTGTGGCTACCTTCAGGAAATGCAGAACAGTTTACAAATCTTACAGTTGCATATTCAACTCTTGGTGCAATTGTAATTGTAAGATTCAGTCTTGCACATAATAAAATGTTCAGATTTTTACAGGAACTATTTAAACAGTAATCAGCATTATAGTACATTAGAAATAGAATCGTAGAATTGTAGAGTTGTTTAGGTTGGAAAAGACCTTTAGGATCATCAAGTTCAACCATCAACCAAGCACTTACACCATGTTCACCATTAAACCATGTCCTCAAGTGCCATATCCATATGTCTTCGAACAGAAATAGTGACTCCACCAGTTCCCTGAGCAGTCTGTTCCAATGCTTGACAACCCTTTCCATAAAATTTTTTTCCTAGTATATGATCTAAACTTCCTCCAGTGCAACTTGAGGCCGTTTTCTTTCATGCTATTCCTTGTTACCTGTGATAAAAGACTGACTCTCACTTCACTACAGCCTTCTTTTAGGTAGTTGCAGAGAGTAATAAAGTCCACCTTTCAACTCCATTTCTTCAGGCTAAACAACGCCAGCTCCCTCAGCCACTCCTCATCAGACTTGTGCTCTAGCCCCTTCCTGAGCTGCACTGCCCTTCTCTGGACATGCTGCAGCACCTATTTCTTGTAGTGAGGGGCCCAAAAGTGAACACTGGATTCGAGGTGTGGCCTCACCAGTGCCAATTACAGGGGAACGGTCACTGCCCTGATCCTGCTGGCCACACTGTTGCTAATAGAAGACGAATTGCCACTGGCCTTAAGAAAATTAATGTTGATAACAGTGTCTAATGAAGTGGCTACTTCACAGAATCATTTATTAGACCCAATATAAATTAATTTTTTCAGTGGCTCATAAAGAAAAATGTGTATATTTTTATAGTCTCTATGGAATGCAGCACTATACCAAGATGAAAACAGAGAAAGAAGTCAGAATCTTACTAGACTTTCTGATACAATAAAACAGACTTTTACTGTATATAAAATGTGCTTTTATGACATTAAAATCAAGATGATTGAAGACTGAGAAATATAACTTCATACATTTCACTTTATACAGCCATAGCTGTATGATTTAGGCTGTATGCTTGTAGGCTTTATACTGTATTTCTTAGTTTACTTAGTGTATATTATGTACAAAGAATACATTTAATCAAACTTGAAAAGAAATAAGTCTTAGAATCTAATGCTACATTTAACATTTGAATCACCATTGTTTATACAGCCTTACACTATCCTAAACTTGCAGATCACAGGTATCATTTTAAGGGAACTTGGTGCAAGAGAGATGAAGGCCGGATGGTCCTTCTGATATGAATGCAGTTCCTAACATTACAAGGCCATAGAACTGAGCATTGCAGGCTGCACAGTGTTCCTCAGAAAAAGATCATAGAATCATAGAATGCTTTGGGCTGGAAGGGACCTTGAAGGTCATCTAGTTCTAATCCCCCTGCCATAGACCAGTTTGCTCAGAGCCCAAGTAAACCTGGCTGTGAACACTTCCAGGGATGAAGCATGTGCAACTTCACTGGGCAATGTGTTCCAGTATCTCATGGCATTCTGAGTAAAGTATTCCTAATACAGTCGGGCCTCCTATACCACAGTACTGCGGGTCTGGTTCCTCCTCCGCAAAGCCCTCTGTTTGCGTAGAATGGCAGCTCCTTAATGCACACATTTACCCCACACTCTCACCTGTCCCCCAGCACACCAGCACTGTTTTGGCACTGCCCTGCTGTGTGTCGGTGTTTGTGTCGGCGCTTCCTGCTGCCCGTGGCCACCTCAGGCCAGGAAAAACCCATTTTCCACTTGGCCAGGAACACTGGCACAGGGAGCCATGCACGCCACTCTCCTGGTGTCTCTCCAGGTGGGTAGATCTCCTTTTATGATCTGGTTGACTTGCCTGGTTGATGATAAGAAGGCTGTGGATGTTGTGTACTTGGATCTTATCAAAGCCTTTGACATAATTTCCCATGGTAAGCTTCAGGAGAAACATTTGGAGCATGGACTGGATAGAAGCATTTTATGTTGGGTTAGGAATTGGTTGGATGGACAAACTCAGAGAGTGTTGGTGAATGGCGCCACATCCAGCTGGCAGCCAGTCACTAGTGGAGTCCCACAGGGGTCAATGTTAGGCCCGGCACTGTTCAATATGTATATTGTCGATATGAGTGAGGGAATTGAGTCACAGAATCACAGAATCACAGAATACTATGAGTTGGAAGGGACCCACAAGGATCATCTAGTCCGCCATCATTAAAAATTTGCAGATGATACCAAACTGGGGGCAAATGTTGAACTGCCGGAGGGTAGGAGGGCCCTTCAGAGGGACCTTGACAGGCTAGAGAAATGAGCAGATTCCAATAATATGAGATTTAATAAGTCTAAGTGCTGAGTTCTTAATTTTGGACATAACAATCCCATGCATTGCTATTGGCTGGGGGATGATTGGCTGGAGAGTGGTGAAATGGGGAGGGATTTAAGAGTAATAGTTGACAGAAAACTTAATATGAGCCAACAGTGTGCCCAGCTGACTAAGAGGACCGATGGCATCCTCACCTGTATTAGGAATAGTGTGGTCAGTCGGACTAGGGAAGTTGTTCTTCCCCTGTACTCGGCGCTNTCCATACTTAGGGTAGATGTCTACCCCAAGAAATTCTTGGACACCACATATAACCTGAGAGTGTGTAAATCTTTCATAACTGCATGAAGCCTCCTCGCTCAGAGGGAGGGGCGGCTCGCGCTCGAGTGGAGCTGAGCCTCCATGGCTCCACCAGAGCCCAACCGCTGCGGCCGCCTCAGGGTGGGCATGGTGTGGGCAGAGCAGTGCACCCATGGTCCATGCGGCATGGCATGGAGGTTGAATTGAATATTCATGACTGCCTAATTTCAATGTTCATGTGTGCCAGGTTGCGCAGGTGCTGTTGCGAAACAGGTCTCTTTAATCACTGAAAAATCACGCCGCTATCTCATAGGAGACTTGCTCTAAGTGGTCAGTGTCATTCCAGTGGTGAGGGCCCCAGTGCTGGATGCAGTGTTCCAGGTGGGGTCTCACCAGAGCAGAGCAGAGGAGCAGAATCCCCTCCCTTGACCTGCTGATCACACTGCTTTTGATGCAGCCCAGGATACGTTTGGCTTTCTGAGTTGTGAGTGCACATTGTGACGTCATGTCCATGCCTGATCCACTAGCACCCCCAAGTCCTTCTTTGCAAGGCTGCTCTCAATGAGTTCATCTTCTAGTCTGTACTCACGTCTGGATGACTGAACATGCTGTTTTTCATTCCTTCTGTTAATGATAATGAAACCCTTGTGATGCTGAAGAAACCTAGTAATTCTGAATTTTGGGGAAAGTAATTTACAATTTTCAACTTTTTAAAAACATGGCTAGTGAGGATACTTTGTGGACAAGTGCAAATTTGATCTGTTAAATTTTCGATCTATAAATTTCTTCTTGGAAAAGTGTGACACTGTTAGAACACTTAATGAAAAAAAGAAATCTTGTGGACAGATAAATTATTATACAGTTATACCCCGTCATTCGTGGAGAACGGGTCAGGCCACGGGCCTCGCGAAAAGCTAAACTCACAAAGAAGTGCAGGTCGTTAATATGCATGCAGGTCATGCCCATTGCCCCCCCCCCCGGCACTCCAGAGTGCTGTGGACAATTTTCCGCTCCTTCCCATGGTCTGTCTCGGCACAGGTGAGCAAAGGGAACCGTTTCTGAGCAGCTGCTGCAACCGTGCGTGCTCGCAGCCCAAACTCCATGCTGCTCCTCCCCCCCAGCCCTCTGGCCTGGCCTGGCCCCAGTGTTCGCACCAGCCCCAGGGGCCCCGTGGCGGCCCATGTGTGCTCACCCTGCCTCCAAAGTGAGGTGTCCCTGAGCTCTGGTCGGCATTCTTGGAGCCTGGAAAAACCTTAACTTTGCAACATTGCAACACCTTGTGCGCTTATGGCAGGGCGGGGGCATCGGTATCGGAATTTCTTTCCGTTTAACATTCACCAGCCCTGGAAGAGACAGCGCTGCCCAGGCTTTGACTGAGCTTTGAGTAACAAGGAATGGCATGTCTTGTGGCAGTGCTGCGCTGGGTCTCAGTGGAGCACACCGGAGACACACGGGACTGGGTCAGGGACCAGGGCACGGTGCCACAGGGCTCTAAATGCCACTGTGAGCTCCAGAAACCATGCGCCCCCCGCACCATGCACCCACGCTGCACACCACGCACCCACCCCGCCTCGCCTCAACCCTGGTGTGGCGTCTGCGGGGCTGGTGGCATGGTGCTGTCGGCACGGGCACAATCAGTGAGGTCGGGGGTGGGAGGGGAAGCGGCATGAGGTTTGGGCTCTGGGAGTGTGGTTACTGCAGCCCACAGAATCACAGAANGTACCAATTTGGAATGAAAGTGGTGATTAATTTTTTATTCATATGTTGCTTTTTCATCTTAGAAGTAGAAGTAAATTAAAAAAACCCAACCAAGTCAAAATTTTATTCCAGAGTGTCACTTGAATCCATTTTGTTCATTAGAGAAATAGTGGCTGTGGCTTCTATGTATCCAGAGTAGTGTCTGATTGGAAAAATATTTGGTATGAGGGTTGTTTTGATTTTTCAGACAGTAAAGAGATTTTCTGCTGATCATTCCAATTCAGGAAATTTTTATATGTGTCTGTCTGGGCTATAACTATACTCTGCAGTAGCTCTGGAACCTGATAGCAGAACCCAGCTCAGAGGGAGTGGACTCTGCTCTGAATCTGTGGTATTAATGCATTTCATTTAACACAAGCATTCATGAATTTGCACCTGACAAGAACAAAATCAAACCATAAAATACTTCAGTAGGCACTGGAGTGGGTTTCTGTCCCTGTACTGAGCATTGCAAATTATCTGGAAAAACAATGCATATTCATATAGGGAGAGTAAAAGCAAAGTTTCCTAACTCTAAAAAAGATGTGAATTGAGTTGGCAGTCAGGTCAATTTGATTTGGGATGAAATATCAACATAATCAACCCATCACATGTGAAGGATGCTTCTTCTCAAACATAATGCCCTCAGGACATTGGCCTTGCATGAGCTTAGGGGCTTTTTTCATTTTAGGTGTAATAGTGCATATATAGTCAGGTGTTAAATATATGTTCAATTTCTAAATGCTCTGTTAGAAGAGGAATAAATGTTTCTGTGGTAGGAGATGCTATTCCATTTTCTGGCACTACAGCAAATTTCTCTGCAAGCTGTTTCTTCATAATTGTGCCTGAGTTCATTTATAGAAAATAGGTGTAACATTTTCCAATGTTGCTAAATTACCGATGTCTTTGATTTATGATGAGCACATTCATAATCATCTCAAAATGGTTTTTTTACATGTAAAATATTTTAAGACCTCTGAGTGCTAGTATTCTGCATAGAATTTCAGCATGGCAACTACCTTAAGTCTCTTCAAATGCTGGTCCTCCTACTATACATTACTGGAGTTAGATACAGAATACCAGTTTATCTGAAATGTACTTGTAGTGTTTTGACCCTGGCTGGATGCCAGGCAGCCACTAAAGCCACTCTCTCAGTGCCCCATGCAAACAGACAGAGGAGAGAAGATACAATAAAGGATTCATGAGTCGAGATAAGGATCGGGAGAGATCCTTTACTGATTACTGTCATGGGCAAAATAGACTCCAATTGGGGATATTAATTAATTTATTACTAACAGAATTAGAGCATGAGAAAGAGAAGTAAAATAAATTTTAAAGACACCTTTCCTCTATCCCCTCCTTTCAAGTTTTGCCTCCTCTTCCCCAGCGTTGCAGGAAGACAGGGAATAGGGGTTGCGGTCAGTTGTTGTTTTCTGCCGCTGCTTGGAGAAAGGAGTCTTTTCCCTCTGGATCCCTCCCTTCCTGTTGGATCTCTCCCATGGGAGACAGTCCTTCACAAAGTTCTCTACCATGAGTTCATTCCAAAGGAGACAGTCCTCCACGAACCACTCCAGTGTGAGTCCATCCCGTGGGCAACAATTCTTCAAACAGTGCCGCCACATGGGTCTCTTTTCCACAGGGTGCAGTCCTTAAGGCACAGACTGGTTCAGTGTGGGTCCCCCATAGGCTACTAGTCCTACCAGGAAAACCTGCTCCAGTGTGGGCTTCTGTCCCCGGGGTCAGCAGGTCCCTGCCAGGACCCTGTTGCAACATAGGCCTCTCATGGGGTCACAGCCTCCTTCTTTGGTGTGGGCTCCTCCATGGGCTGCAGGTGAATCTCTGCACTCCTGTGGTCCTCCATGGTCTGCAAACGGACAGCTGCTCTACTATGGTCTTCACCACAGTCTGCAAGGGAGCCTCAGCTCCGGTACCTAGAGAACCTCCTACCCCTCCTTGTTACAAAAATCTGGCTACAGAAATCCAATGCATCATTAAATCAGGCAACAATTCGAAAAATGACAATTACATGACTCGTTTCCAGAAAAGCCTCCAACATATGTGCTAACAGACATTACTAACCAATGGAATATCTAGTAATAAGGATTTTGACTGAAATATCAAAAATAGGGAAAATCTTCCTGAGAGGAGGAGAAATACTTAAGTTTTCAAGTCAAGTGAGTAATACATAGAATCATAGAGAACTTTTTTACAATGCACATTAACTAAATCTAATAGAATTCAGCTCAGCCAGACAGAAAAAGAACTAGGCAGATAAAGCAGCTAGGTAACACAGCTGGCCAAAATATTTTGATATAGCAAACATAAAATTTTGTATAAGGCAGGCTTTGTAAAAATTCCTGTTCAGTATGAACTTACTGAAAAGATGAAAAGCACTGAGAAAGTTGAATGTGTATTGTCTGTGAATGCAGCTTTCAAAACTCTGAAGACTCAAAAAAGGATGAAGTGTGTAGTTTAATAGTGAAATGAATAAAGAAAGATTTATTGGCAAAGAAAGTTAAAATTGATTCATTACATTTGCATTGTATTTCAGCAGTATGTAGGACTTAATGGCCAAAGACACATAAAACCATACAGTTAGAGATATAGTCTAGAAAACACAACTGTCTTCTCTTCTTTATGACATTGACACTGGAACTTTGTTGCTATTGAAATGGCCAGAAATTATCTGGTTGAAAAATTTTTATCCAAGAATTTTATCCAAGAATTTTTCTATAATAGTTGTCAACACTTTTTCTACCTTAGTAAATGTCTTCATTATTTTCTGACATCACAGTATCACAGTGTTGGTAAGGTTGGAAAAGACCTTGAAAATCATCAAGTCCAACCTATAATCCAACTAAAACCTAACAGCTATAACACAGCTATAACATAGCTATAAAAGCTATAACATTTACAGTCGGGTCTCCTATAACATGGACCCACAGTCTTAATTGGGATCCGCGTAGCCCAACTTCCACGCTGAATGGCGGCCGCACCACTGCCGCCACCCATGCTGCCCTCTCTGCTGCCTGTGCCCATTCTGCCGCCCGTTCTGCTGCCCGTTCCACCACCTGGGCCACCACCGTGGCTACTGCCACTGCTGCCATGGCAGGTCACACATGCACAGTTGTGGAACGGGTCTCCTACATCGCTAAAAAATCATGCCGCTAAGATCTGAAGCAGCAATATGGGGGGCGCGAAGTGCAAGAGGAGCAACTGTGTATCATGGCCCTCAACACCTCATCCAGTCTACCCTTAAACACCTCCAGGGAAGGTGATTAAACCTCCTCCGTGCTCCAGGGAAGGTGATTAAACCTCCTCCGTGGGCAACTCATTCCAATGCCAAATCACTCTTTCAGTGAAAAACGTTTTCCTAATGTCAAGTCTAAACCTCCCTTGTTGGAACTTAAGACCNAGATCAACACATGCTCCAAGCTTGGTGTCATCTGCAAATTTACTCATGATGGCCTCAATCCCATCATCAATATCATCAGTAAAGATAATAAACAAGACCGACTCCTGGGGACACCACTAGTAAGTGGCCACCAACTGGATGTGACACTGTTAACTACCGCTCTCTGGGCTCGACCATCCAACCAGTTCCTGACCCAGCAGAGAATATTCCTATCCAAGCCCCTTGCTGCCATCTTCCCCAGGAGTATATTGTGAGAGATTGTGTAAACAACTCTACTGAAATCCAGATACACTACATCCACAGCCTTCCTCTCATCCACCAGGTGAGTTACTTGGTCATAATAGGAGATCAGGTTGGTCAAGCAAGACCCACCCCTCCAAAATACATGCTGACTGGGCTTGATCTTTAGGCCATCCTGCAGATATTGCATGATAGTGCCCAGTACTATCTGTTCCATAACTTTGCCTGGAACTGAGGTGAGGCTAACAGGTCTGTAGTTCCCTGGATCATCCTTCCATCCCTTCTTATGTATATGGGTCACGTTTGCCATCTTCCAGTCATCTGGGACCTCACCCGTGGTCCAAGACTGCTGATAAATGATGGAGAGCAGCTTAGCAAGCTCATCTGCCAGCTCTCTCATCACCCTGGGGTGAATCTCATCCGGTCCCATGGACCTATAGAATCCAAATGGATCAGCAGGTCTCTAGCAACTGCCTCCTGAATTTCAGGGGGACTGCACTGTACCCTGGCCCAGTCCACCATCTCAGGTTATCAATCATCATGAAGGCAATCTGCCCTACTGTTAAAGAAAGAACCAAAGGAGACATTAAGTACCTCTGCCTTATCCTCATCCCTAGTTACCAAATTTCCCTCCATATCCAGTAGGGAGTGGAGATTGCTGCTACCCCTCTTTTTGCCATTGATATACTTGTAAAAGCTCTTCTTATTGTCCCTCATGGAAGTGGCCAGCTGAAGTTCACGCTGGGCTTTTGCCTCTCTAATTTTCCTCCTACTTGACCTAACAATGTCATGAAACACAACCTGATCAACCTCACCCTTCTTCCAAAGTTGATAGACCCTCCTCTTATCTCTCAGTTCTTTCAGAATTTCCTTACTCATCCAGGCCGATCTTTTTCCACGACGGCTTGTTTATGGCATATCAAGCTTCATCCAAGCAAATACTTTGTAAAAGACTTTTTAAAAAATCATTAATATAGTTATTTTGGTTTTTGAATGAAAAAAATTAAGGGAAAGAGTAACAATTTAACATGTATATCACCAAAGAATTAAAGAAATATTAAAAAACTAAGTCCGTAATAGTGATATATGAAGTAGCAATTATTATGCTGGGTAACTATGAGCAACGAGTTCAGTAAATATCCACAGGACAGGCTGTTGTCAGTGAAATGATCAGGTACTGGCTGCTTAACTCGTTTGGATTGGTAGATAGCCAAGGGTAGGTTATCAGTCGCTATAGAATACCAAATTCAGAAAGTTTCTAAATGAATAGCAATGAGATGAAAGCATAACATTTTAANGGCACACAGGGACAACCTGTTTCTGAGTCTTCAAGGGGTCATTCAAGCTACCCTGGCCCCCTTTGTTTTTAAGGGCTGTCTCCCAAGAAACTTTCCTAATCAGTTCCTTGAATAACCCAAAATCTCCCCGACAGAAGTCCAGCTTGGATGTTTTGCTGGCTCTCCTCATTTCAGTGTTTATTGAAAACTTGATCATTTCATGATCACTACCTCCCAGACAACCTCCGACAACCACATCCCCCACCGGATCTTCCTTATTTATGAACATCAGATCAAGAAAAGCCTCACCCCTGGTAGGCTCACTGACTACTTGTGACAAGAAACATCATTGCAACATATCAAGCTTCATCCAAGCAAATACTTTGTAAAAGACTTTTTAAAAAATCATTAATATAGTTATTTTGGTTTTTGAATGAAAAAAAATTAAGGGAAAGAGTAACAATTTAACATGTATATCACCAAAGAATTAAAGAAATATTAAAAAACTAAGTCCGTAATAGTGATATATGAAGTAGCAATTATTATGCTGGGTAACTATGAGCAACGAGTTCAGTAAATATCCACAGGACAGGCTGTTGTCAGTGAAATGATCAGGTACTGGCTGCTTAACTCGTTTGGATTGGTAGATAGCCAAGGGTAGGTTATCAGTCGCTATAGAATACCAAATTCAGAAAGTTTCTAAATGAATAGCAATGAGATGAAAGCATAACATTTTAAACAACTAAGTTATAAACAAAATCATTTCATATATTCAGGAAAACATTAAGGATATAATGCCAAATTCAAGAATGAAAAGAGTGATCAACTGTGTGTTGCATTTCATGACGAATTCAATATCAGTCAGGAATTCACCACACAGAAACTCGAGTTGTGCCATGTGATCATCAAAGACTAGGATAATCAAGGAAGACAGACCTTACAGAAAAGCAGATGTGCTAAGACACAGCAACATCTGAAAAGGAATGAAGCAAAAAAAGCCTACTCTTTTAGTGAAAAATGTAGGCATATTACAGGAAAAGTCATCATCACTGGCTGTAATTAGACATATATTTAGCTAGGTTACCAGACACTTCCCATTATCTTTTGTCATTTGTGTTGAATCTTTAATCACTTGGGCTGGAATTTTCTACACCATGACAGCAGCTTTAGGCCATTTAGATTTACATGTTCCTTAAATGTCAGGTAACACCACTGTTTCTTTAAATAAAAGCAATTGGGAGAAAAGAAGCAGTATTTTTTGTTATGTTTTAAAATCAGAACTGCTATTTTGAATAACTTCTGGAGTTTTGGAGCTAAAACTTGAAATCTGTTCATTACATGGGGCCTTGTTTGGTTGAGGATTATTCTGGGTAGATTACCAGCATAAAAAAGATTTAAGCCTAAAAACCCAGAAGTTCTGTCAGAATTTCTTCTGAGATGGACGGTATCAGAGGTTTCTTTAACTGTTGCAAGAGCTCCTTGAAATTAGTTTACCCTTAGTAAGATTTTTTTCTTTCCAGCATGTGTTGAATACCTGCAGGAATTTCTGCAGAAGCAAAAACACTTGGAGCCATGGAGTGTGAAGCATGAAAGATAATATGATTTTATTTCATGTAGCATTCACAGCTATGTAATGAAATGTAAAACGAAACATTCCATCTTGCTCAGTTTTTTGGTAAAAATGTTTTACCATCAGGAGTGGATAGACAATTCCGTTCAGTGTGTCCAAAAATAGGTGTCTGAAGAAGTGAGAGGAAGAGCTCAGAGAGGAGGAAGTTTTTAGTAGTTTGTCTGGATAAAATTTTATTTCTATGTCTGAAACTGGTTTTGATGAGAAAGAGAAGATGTATTGTAAGTTTTAGATTTAAATGAGCTGATGTACAAATTTTGTTCATGTTCTTTTCATGATATATGACACCTTATGAGATTTTAAGGTTGTGTATTGATCATTACAGAGAAGAGGGAAATGAAACTGAAATAGCAATATTTCCTTTCTGAAGAGAGACGGTATGTGAAACTTAGAAAGGATCCTGAATAGCAGAGATATTATTCTCACAGGAAAGTCATCCAAGTAGCATCCAAGTTGAATTAAAGCAAGAACGCCATCTGTACCTGGGTTGCGAAGAAGCAGAATAAAGGCAGGATTCCAGCACTGACGCTGTGAGATGAGGATGCCATGAGAATATGTGATCAAAATCTTTCTGACTGAAAAGTACCCCTAGCAAGTACCTTTTGCATAGCACAAGTTCATGTCCTCAAATATATTGTAATTACATATTTCAGTTTTACTTGTAACCTCTTTATTTCCAAACTCATAATCATTCATGTCCAAATCTTTGTCTAAAACCTTTATAAATACACCAGGACTTTGTTGTACTGATTAGATTAATACCTCAGGACAAGATTAATGAGCATGAAAACAGTGATGTGAAGAAAAGGTGTTGCAAGGAAACAGCAGATGAGTATATGGAAATAAATACAGTGAACCCCGCGTATTTTCAGCCTGCGATTTGTGAGCTGCAGTATTTGCGCGTGATTTTTCCACGAGNGGATGTTATATGGGGAGGGGGCGTGGCTATGGGTGTGGCGTACTCAACTATGTAGTGGGTTCACTATCTTTGCGGGTTTCACAACTCATGGGAGGCAGACCAGACCCAACAGCCCGTGAGTAACGGGGGTTCACTGTACTGTCATTCTGGAGATAACACTGCTTCAAAGATTGGCATCTAGAACTCAGAATCTGGGAAAGTAGATGTTGAATGAAATATACTGAGCAGATATAGTCTGCAGATATAAATTTGGATGCTTGTGACACTAAGCAGAAGTTCAAGAAGGAAAGACTGCATTGTGTGATCTCTTTAGAAGCTGCTTAAAGACATTGGTCTGAATTCCATGGGTGCAGTACATGCATTCTACTATTAAACTAAATGAAATGGTCAGGAACTGAAAAAGAGAATCTTTGATATCTGCTTTCAAGATCAAATCATTCACAATATGTGAAAACTGTCATTTTAGCATAAGCTATTGGCAGTTTTTCTCTTCAGCTATCAAATGAAATTGACCCTACAATCTAAGCTCACATGTATTGAGTGAAATTTGCTAATACCTTTGCAATACTTACCTGGTGAAAAGAATAGGAAGAAAATAATTGTTTTAAGTACAAATTCTGAAAAGAACTTGGTTAACAGACATGAACATATATTGGATTGAAAAATCAAAGCAATTATTGAGAAGATACTAATTAAGAAGGAACTGTGAGAAAAGCAATTGAAAAAGATCTATGTCAGGACTGTAGCAAAAGTATGCACATAAAGGTCAATTAAGACTATATGTGCTGTGTATATAGTTATACTTACATTCCTCATTCTATAGAATATGAAGTACAAGTGTTTAGAGGTAAATCTACGGTATTTTGATTTTTTTGGTTTTGTGAAATCAAATGCTTTTATAGTTGCAAATGATAAAATTGCATATATTAATGAAAATTGATTGAGAGAGTATCTGTTCCCCAAGATATGTCAGAGCAGGTGGGGATGCCTCAAGGCAGCTGCAGGAGTGGTGGGGAGGTAGATATGTCAGAAATTAAGGAGTCAAGCTGAGCCTGGGAAGAAGAGGGGGAGAGGAGAATGTGCTTTTTGTTTGGTTTAGTGTTTTTTCTGGGTTTGGGGGCTTAGGGGGATTTGTGCATTTTATTCAGGCATGAGATTTCCGAAGTTTGGAGAAACAGGAATAAAACAAAGTTAAGTTAAGAGTCTCTTATAACCTCTAGAGAGATGGGCTGTTGTTATTAGCAGAATCACAGAATCACAGAATCACAGAATATTATGAGTTGGAAGGGACCCACAAGGATCATCTAGTCCAACTCACCACCTAACACCCGTATATATAAAGGAGGACAAGAAGAAGCTATCTCTATGGTATGGTCCAGGAAATGTTACAAAAGAAGAATGCAAAATATCTTTCTCTAGCATGACCACCACCAATAATTACTTGCAATGAAAAAGATAGAAGTTTTAAACATTAATAAATTCATGCTTTTCCTTCTGATAGCAGCTTTTAGATGGAACACTTTATGGCTTTCTGATCAAGGCAACAGTACTTACAGATCTATGTGGGCACACCCAGTCTACGTTTGCTAAATTGCAGGCACAGTGTAAAAAAAAAAATCACTCCAAGAGGGAGAGAAAATGTAGTGTAATGCATTGTGAGAGATCTATTTAGTCCTGAAATTTGATATGAATTTACTAGCTTTTGAGTGGTGATCAGAGAAAATGATATTTGAGAGTGCGGACCGGTCAGTCAGACAGAAATAAAGATCAGAGATGTCTGAGGGGAAAAATTCTCCATTGATGGCAAATTTTGTCACTCTTAGCTCTCTCTCACGTCTAAATATTCTCTGCAGGAGGAAAGATCCTAGTCTTTGCAAGTATTCAGTTTCTGCCTTTTGCCTGTTGTCCTATTGCTTTGCAGCAGCAAGAAGAACCTGGATCCTTCCTCCTGATACCCTGCTTTCAGATACTTGTATACATTGATGCGGCCCCCTCTCAGTTATCTCTCCTTGAGGCTCAACAGGCCCAACTCTCTCAGCCTATCCTAGTAGGAGAGATGATCCAGTCCCTTAATCAACTTTGCTACCCTCCACTAGACTCACTCCAGGATTTCCAGGTCTTTCTTGTACTGAGGAGTCCAGACCTGGACACAACACTCCAGATGTGGTCTCACCAGGGTCAAAGAGAGGGGCAGGACCACCTCCCTCAACCTGCAGGCAATGCTTTTCCTAATGCACTCCAGGATTCTGTTGGCCTTCTTGGCCACAAATGTACTCACAAATGCTGGCTCATGGACAGTTTGTTGCCTGCCAGGACACCCAGGTCCTTCTCTGCAGANTTTGCTACCCTCCACTAGACTCACTCCAGGATTTCCAGGTCTTTCTTGTACTGAGGAGTCCAGACCTGGACACAACACTCCAGATGTGGTCTCACCAGGGTCAAAGAGAGGGGCAGGACCACCTCCCTCAACCTGCAGGCAATGCTTTTCCTAATGCACTCCAGGATTCTGTTGACCTTCTTGGCCACAAATGTACTCACAAATGCTGGCTCATGGACAGCTTGTTGCCTGCCAGGACACCCAGGTCCTTCTCTGCAGAGCTGCTTTCCAGCAGGTCAGCCCCCATCCTGTGCTAGTGCATGGGGTTATTCTTCCCCAAGTGCAGGACCCTGCATTCATCTTTGTTAAACTGCCTTAGTCTCACCTCTGTCCAGCTCTTCAGCCTGTCCAGGTCTTTGACTGAATGGTAGGACTCTGGGTTATCAGCCACTTCTTCCCATTCTGTATCATCAGCAAACTTTTTGGAGGTGCATTCTGTCCCTGCATCCAAGTAATTAATAAATAAATTGAACAAAACTACATATGACACTAACCCATGAAGAATTGATTCAAATTAAGAAAGTATATATTTATTTTTTTAAGAATGTGAAGAAAAGTAATATCTATCTGGTGGAATATGCTAGATATTAAAGGAAAGTGTATTCTATAACAAAAAGGACTCAGAAAACATGCTCAGGAAATTATCCCTGTAATTAGTCAGATAATGGTAGCTGTCATATTTTAGACCACTCAGTGTGAGAGATTGCGGATTGAATAGCTATTTCATATGCTTGACAATTTTTGTTTGTAAATTATATGTGCCTCAGACACTAATACCTAAAGGCAGAACTATTTTTGTTTCATGCAGTTAGGTTTCCCAGTAAAAATAACTGGTTTACACCAGGTAATGCTAGTTCACCTGAATTCCAGTAAGAAAGGGACATATACTTGCAGGACAGGTAATTTTTTACTGAAAGCCTAAAAAAGATAACAGTAATTTAAAAAATACCACATGCCTTTCTGATACATCATTGTATGTCCTTCTGATAAAGGCATGGTATGTTTCACAGATTCTATCCACGATGAGGTTCACCATGCGTAAGTTGGCTAGTGTCCTTAAAGAGTCTTGTTCACAGGACAGGTTCTTCAGTTACTGGGAACAATTAAACCTGTGATGCTGACTTAGCTTTAGAGCATGGATATCATGGTGTAACATTCTTATCTCATTAATAAAACCACAGTTCTTGAAGAGATGCATCTAATATTTCAAGTGAGCAAGACAATATTATATGCATAGTTTTGATTAAGTGCACACTGAGTACATGTATATTGAATAATTTTGCAAACTGTGTATTCATTTATTAATTATACTGATTAGCTGTGCCTTGATTAAATACCAGTCATGTGGTATCCAATATGTCTGGATTAGACATTGTGTGAATCACTAACTCGATATACAGTAGCCCTCAGGCAGACTGCTGCAGAGTCAAATTTCATATGCAGTCACATGCAGAAATTGCAGTGTTCGAAGCTTAAGGGCCCAGCCCAATAAAACTTCACTTTACCAACAGAGTGTGTTTTTTAATAGAAAAGTCACTAAAAAGTGTGTGTTTCTTCTCAGGTTTCAGATAAATAATAATGTTATAGTATTATAAATTATTTCTAGAAGGAATTGTCAAATGAGCCAAGTAATAGAAAACTTTAGCTCAAAGAAGCTAAGCTACTACAGATTGATCAAAACAGTCCTGACAAATCTTGAAGTTGTCTTTGCAGAAACTTATTGTTTACTTAGTTCATCACAAAAGTGGTTGTCTGCCATGTATAACATCACATAGGTGAAGGTACTGATCTTGGTGCTCCAGGCTATATAAGCACAAGCGTAGAGCAGAATGTCACCAGCAGAACAGATATAATTCATCTCTCTTTCAACATGGAATCAAGTCTCATGACATTGCTGATGAAAGAATAATTGAAAAATAAAAAGGACATGTCCTGGGACAAAAGTGGAAGGAAATACTTTTCCTTTTACTCTGCAAGAAGGGAAAAAGTAATATCAGGAATATCCTGTGCAGCAAAGTGATAAATCAAAGATCTTATATGAATAATAATAATAATTGCAAGATAGACCATATGAGCTAGAAGAATTTGTAGGGTAGGTTTGCCTTGAGTGTCAACAATCCAAATAGATCCTGCAATTCTTTTACCTGCTTAGTCTAAAACCTTCATGATGGCCCTATTAGCCATTTTGAGGTGGTGCTTTCAGGCTCTTTTTAACCTGCACAAATGTTCACTGAAGCAGATGTTCGTTTAGTTAATGCACATCTGCGGTCTGGACCAATCGTACTGCAAATCATGTCCCCAAAGAGGGAGATTTGGATAACTGTGAAATTTGTATTATTTTTTAAACAGACAGAAAAAAACCCATTGCCTTTAAGTAACTGACATTGTCCTTCTAAAAGTGAAGGTTAAATCTTTCAGTTCAAGTGATTAGAATTGCCGCTGCAGACAAGAATTTTAGCTATACATGTTGTACAGCTGGACCTCATATAGGAGCAGAAAGCCATGCATCAGTCATGGAAAATATTTTCTTTCTATGACACATCACACAAATGAATATTTGACTATATAGAAAGCAACCTTGAATAAAATAAAGTAATAACTTTGAGGTTGCTATTTTACTTGTCTGTACCCAGATGTCTCTGTAATTATTAGTCAAATTGTTTATAAGTAAAAAATGGTAAAATCTGAGACAAACAAAAAGGAAAATCTAAAGAAAATAAAGGAAAGCACCTCACTTCCACATAGTGGTCTTTTAGTTATGTTTTTGCTAATTGTACAGACAATTTTGCATCTCCATTCAAAGGAATCAGGATTAGGAACAGTTTAAGAGTCCTTGAAAATCCCAGGTTATGGGCACTACAATTAATTCTTACCCAGGTTTTAAGGGAATATCTAGCAGAGCAGGAAACAAGCAATCAAAACCACATAATATCCACTAAAATACGTAACATTCCTTAGGGATGGAATTTATGACTGAAAAAGGTATTATCAACAAAAAAATATGCATTTTATTAGAGTGCTTCTCTTGCTACAGGTTAAATCCTTGGGAAAATGCAGTGTATCAAACCCAGAATTGCTGCTTTGCAAGAGAAAAAAATTTTTATCCTCATAGGAGGGTCCTTCTTTTTAGCAGCCTATTTTTTGTTGGGTATCATATTTTCCTCTATTGTTCTTTGTCTTTTTCATTCTTTAGATTGGAAAAAAAAAAGCCACTCCATGCTGTATGTGTTTGCATGTTGATCTCCGTGGACTGTTCCAGCAGACTATCTTTGATGCTCTATTTACAGAATCACACAGAATCACAGAATATTATGAGTTGGAAGGGACCCACAAGGATCATCTAGTCCAACTCACCACCTAACACCCGTACAGAGACCGAGAGCACATCCCAGAGCACAACACCAACCTAGATCCCTCACAGTCTAGCAGGCCACTCCGAGCCGGAAGGGGCCCAGGGTCATCCAGCCCTACACCCCCCGGCTAGACCATGTCACTAAGCTCCTCGTCCAGTCTTCTCTTAAACACCTCCAGGGATGGCGACTCCACCACCTCCCTGGGCAGCCCATTCCAATATGCAATTACTCTCTCTGTGAAAAAACGCTTCCTAACGTTAAGATTAAACCTCCCCTGGCGTAGCTTGAGGCCGTGCCCTCTCGTTCTGGTGTCGTCAGCCTGGAAGAAGAGGTCTACACCCATCTGGCTGCAACCTCCCCGCAGGTAGTTGTAAACAGCAATGAGGTCACCTCTGAGCCTCCTCTTCTCCAGGCTGAACAATCCCAGTTCCTGTAGTCGCTCCTCATAGGGCCTGCTCTCCAGTCCCTTCACCATCCTCGTTGCCCTTCTCTGCACCCTCTCAAGCAGCTCCACATCCCTCTTGAACTGGGGAGCCCAGAACTGCACACAGTACTCAAGATGAGGTCTGACCAGCGCTGTGTACAGGGGAAGGACAACCTCCCTGGACCGACTGACCACACTGTTCCTGATGCAGGCCAGGATGCCATTGGCCTTCTTAGCCACCTGGGCACACTGCTGGCTCATATTGAGTTTCCTATCAATCAGTACACCTAAGTCTCTCTCCACTTCGCTAGTCTCGAGCCACTCCTCCCCCAGCCGATAGCGGTGCATGGGGTTGTTATGGCCGAGGTGAAGAACCCGGCACTTAGTCTTGTTAAACCTCATACTGTTGGAGCCTGCCCATCTCTCCAGCCTGTCAAGGTCCCTCTGGAGGGCCTTCCTACCCTCCGGCAGTTCAACATTTGCCCCCAGCTTAGTATCATCTGCAAACTTGCTGATAATGGATTGAATTCCCTCGTCCATGTCGTCAATAAAGATGTTGAACAGTACTGGGCCCAACACTGACCCCTGTGGGACTCCGCTGGTGACTGGCCGCCAGTCCGATGTTGCACCATTCACCACCACCCTCTGAGCTCGCCCTTCCAACCAGTGTGTAACCCAGCATAAAACGTTCCTTTCCAGCCCGTGCTTTACAAGTTTCTCCCGAAGCTTATTGTGGGAAACCGTGTCAAAGGCTTTGCTAAGGTCCAAGTACACAACATCCACAGCCTTTTTGCCATCAACCAGTCGAGTCACTGGATCTACATAATATTGCCACTGATTGCTCTAATTGTTTGATCCTGGTGCATCCATTTTAGGTTTAGCAAGTTAAGATTTTATTACCCATTCCCTATAATTCAGTCCAATTAATTTGTAACACTAAGGGCTCAATATATTCTGTATGCACTTAAAATGTTTTGTATATTATTTGTATATTTCAGACTACTGCCATTGTGATAATGAAAATCATACGCAGAGGTGATTGGGATGGATCCTTGTAGATCATTGTAATACTAGATCAGTAGCTTGTGTCTGATGTCACATAATGCAACATGATGACTATGTTACAAGAGCAAATTATGGGTTACTGATTTCTCATAGAATAAAACAAAACCAGAATTGTACAGGCACAGAGGAGATCTGAAAATCATTGGAAACCAAATACTATTTTTAGCCTGCTAAATCCAGTGTAGATTGTATTAAATAAAGTTGCCCAAAATTGTTTTCACGCCTTTTCAAATCAAGAACAACTTGCCCATCTGTCCTCCCTGGAAGGAATAATTTCATTTTTGATAGGAGCCACTCAGTTATAGCTTAGTTATAGCTTAGCTTAGCTTAGTTATAGCTAAGGACTTTCCTCATAAAAGTAAAATTATTATAATAACTCCTAAAGCCAGCTTTGTACTTGGAAAAAATAGATGCTGTGGCATCAGATAGGGGATACAGCAGAGAAATTTTTAGAAACATTTGTTCCATGAAGATAACAGTAGCACAGCACTTCGTAGTCTAATTGCATTTATGATATATATATATAAACCCAACACATGTATTTATAGATCTTACACAATGGCATTCTGCCCTCCCTCTTGATGTTTTATCCTTAACCAATGAAGTCTTCTCTGCAGCAAAATTTTCCAGAAAAAAATTAAGTCTAGTTTTTCAGTTCTGAACTAAACAAAGGAAATCAACTTCCCCACCTGCTGTGACTGGCTGACTACAGAGAGAAAAGCGCTGTTAATTTAAAACAAAATCACACAGTGAGCATCCATTCATAACTATTCTCATGTTCTGCTTGCTTTACACAAGGCAGTGAAAACATTTGTCTGAAACAGGTTTTTATCAAGAGATACATTTGTAAGAACATTTTAATTTGGAACACACCTGCCATTCAATGAGCAAATGCATACTGTGATCTCCCATGGATCTTGTCTTCCACTGTGGCTTCCAAAATATCTGGGGTATGTGTCAATTCTTCATATTAGTAAATCCTCACTAATGCATGCCGGACGAATTAATTGATCTTTTTGTAATGTCGGAAATCTCTGCTTGCTAGCATGAAGCTAGGACTATCCCATATAAAGAGGCTGATTTTCCACATTTTTTTATCCATTTTAAGATAACTGCATTACCTCACATTTCCGTGGGAGACAAGAACTCAGAGATGCTGATTTATGAACATTGTGACATTCAGAATGAAAGGTAAGGGTACTACTACTGATCCAAATGACAGTATTTTGTATTTCTTAGGCCCAGTGCAGTTATTTTTAGAAGCAATGGCCCTATTAACACCAAAGTTCAGATGGATATTATAATTACTTTTAACTCTCTAGCTTATCCATAGTAAGTGTGGCGAAACATAAGATAACTTTGACCTTTCCCATGATCCTCTAAAGCATTTTTCAGGTTTCTTAGAAGTTAAATGTTTCTTACTTAGACTTGAGATAGATAAGTTATATCTTTAGTATATCTTTCAAATATCAGCTCTGACTGTGCGAAAACACACAGGGATACCAGTGATGAAGAATAAATTATTCTATACACTGCGCTTTGTTCGGGATCTCTTGCTTTGTTCATCTATGTTCCCACATCTTGTGAAAGGAAGGCAGGAACCAGGCTGGTTCTGGGTGCACTGCTGGTCTCTATTTCAGCTGTATCAGTCTAATGCTGTTCTGAGAAGGCAAAGGAAAAAAATTAAAAGATCTTTTTGGCACTTCCTCTTGTTGCATTGCCACTGGCTTTGCACAGCATTCATCTATGAATGGTAACGCAAGCGATCCAAGATGAGGAGGAGAGATGGAAAGGAAACAGTCAGCAGGATAAATAAGAAAGGAAGAAAGATGGATTGATGCTCTCCAGCTTTTTTTCCCCTTCTTTTTATTTTTTAAGTGATAATAGTATCAGAGACAGCAATCTTTCTGAAAATATCTTGCTTTTGGTTCTCTTGGTGCACATTCAACACATGATACCCATGATTGTCTAGAAATCTATCCATGAATGCTGATACAGATTTAAATATTTCTGCTGAAAAAAAAATATAAAGAGGAGTCCATAACACATGAAGGAGTAGCTTACACCTTGATCTGACCAATCTAGGGCTCACAAAGTTATAAACGACATCCCAAACAAAATTGTTTGCAAAGCAAAGGCATTGTTGCAGTGAAGTATTTTCTTATTCTTTACTTTTCTTCCCCTTCTTTTGTGGTTTTCCATGTGCCTGTGCCATATGTATATTCCATAGTTGTTTTACCATTCTACCTGCAGATAGATGTCAACTTTAATATCAGCCTTCTAACAAAATGCAAGAAAAAGAAAGGCACCATTCCATCTATTGACTCATTTGATGATTTCACCTTTGTTCTAAGAGCTCTCTCTGGTCTGTTTGGCTATGCCAAATTTAAAGGGCTGAAAACCTCTGAATGCAAGCTGGGAAAGTAGAAATGTGTAGCCCCATGTTGGAAGGAGATAAGGGGGAGAGTGAAATGCTAGACAAGAAAGAAAGAAAGGAAGGAGTAGGTCACTTTTCTTTCATAGAGAAATAGTTATTATTAGTTTTCTGCAGCCTACATATCCCTCTCAGCAGAGTATTTATCTCTCCAGGTTACTGTTGTATAATGGTGAATCTTAAGGTTTGCTATTCTGTTAGGTCACAGTGGCAGATATCTTTACAACATTCCCAAATAATTCAACATCTCACAAACAAAAAAAAGAAAAAATAAAGAAGGTTGTAGCAGCTATTAATATATTTGATCCTCAAGGCTAATAGAAAAACTGGAACGTTTATTAATTTCTTCATTAATTTCTAAAATGTGGGTTTGCAGAGGTGTGAATGGAGGATGCTATAAGTTTTTAAACAGTGGCACTCTCAGCAGTTATTCAGACTTCTGTAAATACAGCTTCTCTCAGAGAACTGCAATATTTGAACAGTGTTCTCCATTTGAACAGTGCAAAAGAATTTAATGTTACTTTGTGGTGCTTAGGGGTGTTCAGTATCTGCTTACACTTTCCCTCAGAAGTCAAGAAGCAATCCTAGCATCCACCATCTATCACACTGGAGTTCATCCCTGGAGATGGAGCTACAGTTATACCCCGTCCATCACGAGCTAAATGCTACTGTGAGCTGCAGTAAACCGTGCGCCTGAGCCACCGCCGCGCCATGCGCTCGCCACCACCGCGTGCCCAAGCCACCGCGCGTGGGGCTGCCAGCGCGGGCACAAGCACAATTTGGTCTGTGGGAGTGACCACAGCAGCCCGGAGAAGCCCACAGGGTGGGGGGGGGGAGGGGTCAGGTTGGTATGGGAGTTTCTTTCCCTTTAAAATCCATGGGTCCCATGAGAGAGGGGCAGCGCTGCCCCTACGGCCCCAGAGGGCGGAGGAACAGAAGCCCCCTCCCAGCACACAGCTTGCCTCACTTTCGTGAGGCAGTTTTCCCATTCAGAGATGGGCACGCAGTGCCGCCATTGCAAGACACAGGGCTCTAAACACCATTGCGAGCTGCAGAAACCACACGCCCCCCATGCCGTGCACCCGCGCCCCACGCCACGCACCCACCCTGCCCCGCCTCAACCCTGGTGTGGCATCCGTGGGCCTGCCGGCACAGGGCTGCCAGCATGAGCACGATCAGTGGGGGCGGGAGTGGGAGGGGAAGCAACGTGGGGTTTGGGCTGTGGGAGCGCGGTCACTGCAGCCCAGAGAAGCCCGTAGGGTGGGGGAGGTGGGGTGTCAGGTCGGTATCAGAGTTTCTTTCCCTTTAACATCCACCACTCCCAGGACCGCTGCCCATATGGTCCCAGAGGGCGGGGGAACAGAAGCCCCCTCCCAGTACACAGCGCTTGCCCCCCCTCGCTTGCCTCACTTTTGTGGGGCAGTTTCCCGGGTCAGGGACAGGAGCACGGTGCCGCCATTGCGAGCCCCCTACCCACTGGGCGGGGTGAGTCCCGCCCCACATGCACCGTGGCATCGCCCCTTGCATGTGTCGGGCGGCTAAACTTGTAAACGGCTGAATCATAATTGCGAAAAATTTGCTTCGTAAATGGGCAGGGTCGTAATGGAGAAGTCACGATGCAGTGGGGATTCACTGTATTTTTGAAATTAAAAACTCTAGGCAGTATACCCTTTTGGCTTCTTCTCCCTGCTTCCCCCTCCACCCTCCTACCTCCTGTCCACGAAGGAAAGGAAAAAGTTAAGTATTCTTATGCTTCTTAAACTGAGCAAGATTGAGTTTATTGAAAGTGACTATCTGAATACTATTACAGGATAGCAACCAACAAACCTTTTCGGTACTACAGTGCTTTATGGATTCAAAGTCCTGTTGAATGCATTCCCAATCTGATCCCCCTGCTCCTTTAGGTAAGGGGTAGGGAACAACGTGGTTTGAAAAACTCTTCTGTGAAAATCATCTTGAAAATACTGAGTTACGCTTTGCAGTGAGTTCAGAAGTATGTGATACTACCATTCTCCACATCTCAGAGAGGACATGGGTTTAATGTATGGGCAATACCTCTGAGTGCTCAATTTGTCCCTGCCACTCTGAGTCAGCAACAAGAATCGGAAAATTCATGTAGAAAGACAAGTTCATTTTAGCTGCATATTTGTTTTGTTGTAGTTGTTCCTCATGATTTTTAATAGCAGAAAATACACGATAAAACCTGCAAAAATATTCTGCAGAAGAAAAAGCAAATAAAGGGGAAAAAAATGAAAGTAGAAGTAGGGTTGTGCTGTGATAAAGACAAGGAAAGAATAGAACAAATCTAATAAATCTCAATATAAAGTGAATGGCTGCTCAAAAATTTTAATTGCAATAGTAATACTGCCTACGTGCTGTGGGAAATAAGAGGGTAGAAATGGAAATCACTGTAACTGAAGTTGGCACTAAATTAAATAAGATAAATAAAATTCTCTTGGGTATGGATAATTATGAAATAAATGAGATTTTAAGTCATGGATCTGGTGGTGAGGATTTAGGGCATTAGTACAATCAGAAAGATAAAAGGAGAAGTAGAGTTAAGGGGACAGGAGAAAAGTATTTAGTGGTAAGTGAATATGTGTTAGGATTGTGGAATAGTTAACTTGGACTGATTTCACAGAATCACACAGAATATTATGAGTTGGAAGGGACCCACAAGGATCATCTAGTCCAACTCACCACCTAACACCCGTACAGAGACCGAGAGCACATCCCAGAGCGGTAACATCAACCTAGATCACTCACAGTCTAGCAGGCCACTCCGAGCCGGAAGGGGTCCAGGGTCATCCAGCCCTACACCCCCCAGCTAGACCATGTCACTAAGCTCCTCGTCCAGTCTTCTCTTAAACACCTCCAGGGATGGCGACTCCACCACCTCCCTGGGCAGCCCATTCCAATATGCAATTACTCTCTCTGTGAAAAACCGCTTCCTAACGTTAAGATTAAACCTCCCCTGGCGTAGCTTGAGGCCGTGCCCTCTCGTTCTGGTGTCGTCAGCCTGGAAGAAGAGGTCTTCACCCATCTGGCTGCAACCTCTCCACAGGTAGTTGTAAACAGCAATGAGGTC